>JASCZW010015396.1:0-20643 GCA_034211315.2 Aedes japonicus | reverse complement strand
TCTGCTTTGTGGGTCTGTGTCAGAAGGCCAAAACAAACCCGTGTGATGACGCCTATCGGATAGCAATGGCCAAAACCAGAGGGACGGTGGCTCCAGCCGTGCAATCAACAGAGCTGCTACAGGTGATCGTTGGGGGACTCTTCCCGAACCACAACCCGAGTCCATGGCCCCCGCCGCCGTAGACTTATCCCATGGCCAGCGTTCCAGTATCCCAGATCATAACACTTCATAGCGGTGGAAGGGTGCAAGGCTCAGCCGAACACCCGTGACCACGTGAGCATTGTCAACAGCGTTGGAAATCCTGAAGTGACATCTGGTGGCTGCTTGTGATAAAATACCAGTACACAGTACCTTTGGGCTTTGTACGATGTTGGACTTGACCAGTGAATTAAAAAAAAAACTGAATTGCCCGTAAATTCGAGCAATTGAAGAATTTTAGGCATTGACGAAGGCATCCCAAGTAACATTGCCAAAGCTATCCAGCTTTACTAAATTTTAATAAAGTTTTATAAAAGACACTAGAAATAAATTTAGTTTTATTATGGTACCAGTATTGCCGATAGGTTTGATATTTAAGTCAGATTTATTAGAGCCTACACAGCTTGTTTACAACGATCTTTACACCTTGTTTTTTTTTAAATTCCTTCTACTCCTATCAAAGGCTTTATTTCGACTTTATGAACTCGTAAAATGCTGTTTTCAAATGCCGTTTTAGGACTCACTCATATTATCTTATTATGATCAGTTGATAAAGCTTTTTTAAACCATCTTTCCTCCAATAAAAGCATAAAACGGCAAATTGGCATTGATATAAGTCATCAAATGACCAAGTAGTTTTAAAGTAGCCACTGCGAAGATAAGTTGGCTTTTTCACAAAACTGTGATATTTTTCAATCGCCCTATTGAAATATGAGAAATTATTGTTGTAAATTCGCATGATTTCCGAGGCGCATTAATTTTTGGCTCTTATTGTTCCAATATTCACCATAAACTTAAATGCGCATATGATTTGCAGCATGATACGCTGATAAAAAACCCAATTTGTTTTGGATATTTTGCTAATGATTGGACTCGGAAAAAATGCGACACATTGTTTTGGGTGTAACTTTTTATCGCGTGGGTAAAATTTATTAAATTTTAGGTAAAACTAGTTTAGAGCGTTATGTTTATGTGTGCAAAATTTTATCGTGAGTTTTCAAGATGCATTCGAAACAAGAAGAGCTACGCCAGCAAATCTTGGGCGCGGTGATCGCTAATCCTGGTCAGTCGCACAGATGGATAGGCAAAAGGCTTGGAATCCATCATTCCACCGTGGCCCGCGTTGTGAAGATGTTCCAGGAGACGAAGACCATCGAGCGGCGTGCTGGAAGCGGCCGAAAACCGGAAACGGAATACTCAGAGAAGGCGCGGACGATAAGGCAGTACTTTAAGAATAATTCAAACCTTTCCACCCGAGACGTGGCCAGCAAGGTCAATTCGTCGAATTGGCTAGGCTACGTGTTTTTAAGGTCAGGAAGGCGCCAAACCGGACTGACAAGCAAAACACAGTGGCCAAATTGCGTGCGTGAAAGCTGTACCGTGAGTGGCTGGTCAAGCCAGGCTGTCTCGTTATGGACGACGAGACATATATCAAGGCGGACACCAAACAATTCCCTGGCCTTCGAGTTTTTTGTTGGTACGTCCCGCATGGAGGTTCCGGAAAAGTTCCGGAAGAGAAAGACGGACAAATTTGCGAAGAAGAACCTGTTGTGGCAGGCGATCTGCGAGTGCGGACGGTACAGCAAGCCGTTCGTTACAACCGGCACCATAAACTGGCAGATTTATCGAGAGGAATGCTTGCTGCCCTTCCTCCGCTCTCACCGTGGTCCCACGCTGTTCTGGCTGGATCTCGCTTCGTGCCATTACGCCAAGCCTCTATTTGATTGGTACGAAGCGAAGGGCGTTAATGTGGTCCCGAAGGAGGCGAACCCGCCAAATGCACCAGAACTTCGTCCAATCGATAATTTTTGGGCGATAATTTATTTATTTAACATATTGTCAACTCCGAAACCTACCTTCGATGGATAAGGAACCTTTCCCTTATCTTAGGCTCCAGAAGCCAACTTTTCAATCTGGGGTTTTGGTCGGTGATGAGCGGACGCGGCACTTTCGGATCGGTGGCAAGAAAAAACACTCTTTTCCAATCACTAATTTATTAAAAACTAATTGAAATTAATGGAACGCGGACATAAATGTGACCGATCACGCCGTGGCGATAGTGTTTACTGGTCATGATATCGTTCAACAGAGCTATCCATCCATCCACCGTGCTCTGTTGATCGATATCAATGACGTCACTCACCCGAGAGAAGCGACGATCGGCTGGTCAGTGCGAGAGCCCGCCAGCTGATCATTGTCTATCGGCTGTTGATCCCCCATACATCAGTGCCGTCCTTGACGTTCATTGTAGCGAGAAAAGGAAAGCATCAACGATCGCGGCAGCAGGGTTAGCATAGCATAGTCCTTCTCATCCATCCAGCCGTAGTAACCATGGAGGCTACAGCTGCAACAGTCTATTGTCCGTCAATCGACCACTTATCGAGGAGAACTACATCGTCTGGGTTTCCTGACCGCTGAGCAGCAGCAGAGTTGTCCAGTGGTGTGTTTAGGGGTGAGGAGCCCAAACACATATTAAATTCAACTGACAATGGATGTCTCAATGAACAAAACTCAACCTAATTGGTAACGATTAGTGGTGCGGAAAAGGTATAAGAGTCTTTGGCGAAACACGTCAATGGAAATATTGAAGTCAAAGAAGTCAAAGTAGTCGTTAAAACGCTAACAAAATGAACGAATAGGCTCATGCAAAGCGTAATTTCTACTCCGTGCTAGGAGTAGAAAAAATCACGTTGTCGAAGTGGTCGCTCTGGTGCGTATAAATTCAGCTGTGTCAGCAAAGCCGGGCAGTCGATGTCTCCTGATAATAGTTTCGCTGCAAAGGTTGCTTGTGCAATTGATCGTCTCACCTCCAGTGGTTCGATCAGTAGAAGACGGCACCACTCCTCGTATGGTGGCAGGTTTCTTGGATCACGTCAACCAAGAATTCGAAGAGCATATCTCACAAATCTTTTTTGAACTGCTTCAATTTGGGCAATCCAAATGGCATGGAAAGGACTCAGCCATGGAAGACGACTGCATTTGTTTCTAATATTGACCGTACAAGTGAGCAATAGAGGGACTTTAAGCACATTGGATCACGGAATTCGTCAGCAATTTTGAACATAAAGCCCAGTTGACGATTGGCTCTGGCAACTATACTGTTATACTGCATTCGGAAGGTGAGTCCGGTATCAATGATAACACCGAGATCCTTAAGGTGCTGTACTCGAGTAAGGCACCGTCCCGATAATACGTAGTCAAATGTGATCGGCTGGTGTTTGCGGTAATAGGAAATAACGTTGCATTTTTCAACGCTGAGGCTTAGCAAGTTTCTTGTGCACCAATCCGCAAAGATATCCACCTTTTTCTGCAAATCCAAGCAGTCTGAGAGGCATTTTATTATTTTGTAAATTTTTGCGTCGTCAGCGAAAAAGAAGCGGCATCCCGAAGGTATCAACAACGAAACATCATTCAAGAAAATTGAGAAAAGCAGTGGACCGAGGTTACTACCTTGCGGGACTCCCGACTTGTTCGAGAATGATTCCGATTCAGAAGAGCCGATCTTACCCGCACAGAACGGTCCATCAAATAGGATCTGAACCAATCCGCACTCCTAGATGAGACGCCGTGTTTCTCCAGTTTAGCCAGAAGGATTTCGTGATCCACTGAGTCGAATGCAGCTTTCAAGTCCATGCAGCATCAACTTGCCATCCTGAATCCATGCTTCGCAGACATGTAGAGGTAAATTGTACCAAGTTTGTGGATACGGATCGTTTCGGGTAAAAACCGTGTTGCTCTGTATCGATATACTGTTTACAACATGCAAACAGGGAATCGTTCAAAATTATCTCGAATAACTTGGAGCATGCGCACAAGGAGGTAATTCCACGGTAATTGACAACATCCCTTTTGTTTCCTTTCTTGTGAATTGGAAACAAGTAAGAGCATTTCCATCGTGTGGGGAACTGACTTTGCTGAACCGAAAGATTGATGGATGGTGGAATTCCGTCAGGACCGGTGGCGTACGATAATTTTAATTTACGCGTTGCGGCTTGCAGCAATGAAGAAGAAGTTGAAGAAAAGCAGAAAAACATTCAAAACCGATGAAGCTTAGAAGAAAAACTGGGAAAAATTGTGTAAGGAAGATGGACAAAGTCTCGCCCAAGATCTCATTAGCAGTGTTAAGAGAAATGTACGAGCATTCAGCAAGGGGAAGGAAATTCAATAAATAAATTATGCCAAAACATAGCTAATATATAGTTATTTAATCCCTGATCCCTGGTATTGAGAAGTATCCAATTTAAAATGAATTTTTGGTGATCATTTTTGTGTGTCTCATTTTTTCCGCGTCCAGTCTTTAGAAGAGCAGAGAATCGAACAAAGAAGAACAACAAAAACCAACCACGATATCGCAGTGAAGTTTGACAGCTGTGGCCATCTGGTCGTATGTTGGTTTGCATGGCAGACAATAGGTTTTATGAAGGTTCTCAAGTGGTCATAATAACTTTTACTAGAACATTATTAACAACACTCGGTTTCATTAACTTGTTCTCACAACCGTCTATTGAGTGGGCCATGAAGAACATGTTTCGGTTTTAAAGAAGCATAGAGGAGGTGTCGGTAGACAAAACTGTATTGAATGTAGCTTTATCAACACAGTCGGGAGGAGTGCTATACGGCTGAAATAAAACTAAAATTGTTACTTTGGGTATCTTAGAATACATGTCTCGGCAGTAGATTCCATTCAACAGTATTGAAAAAATTGAAAGCAAGTGTCAAAACTGACGCTAAGAAATCTGTGCTGAATCTTAAATAATGACGTTCGTAACAAGGTGCGCCAGCTAGCACACAATCGTTGGATTGCCAATGTTCTGAACACTTACCTGTTGTGACACTGTAATGTTAACAGCTTAACTAATGAATATTGAATTTGCCAACCTCTGTGTAGTATTTTTTCGAATATGTGGGTGCGTCCATACTGTCCAAGGCAGTATGTAATGCAACAATGGTACCTAGCTTCAAAAACTCTCAATTGATACTGTGGATGTGTATTTAGAATACTCAGTTGAAATCAAGCAAGAAGTTTCTTGTGAAAACGATAATTTTTAAATGCAAAAATACTAGTTCATTCAACGTTATGTCCCTAATCAATACTTCGGCAAACAGCCAAGCGACCATTTTCATTTGTGTAGACATCACTGTTAATAAATATACAATCCAAAATAGCACTGATTCGTGTACCAGCAGCTCCGGCACAACAAGTTGTTACTGTGTAGAAACTTTTTCCCGCACCCTAATCTCTCAACCATAATACCCAGAAAGCATTACGGCCTCAGCTATGATGCTTCTCTCAAGTGAGCAAAGCTTACACAATTTATATACATAATAAACAAATTTTAAGCACTGCTTATGTACAGTTTCTTTTTCCGAAGGTGCTCAGCGCTTACGGTCAACCTTCTTTTCCCACCATAGGTGTGTACCGATAAAAGTCAAGCAGCAAAGCTACAATTAATATATATACACAACAAATTTTAAGCACTGCTTATGTACAGTTTCTTTTTCCAAGAAGGTGTCAGCTTTACGTGGCACCTCTTTTTTCCACTATAGGTGTGTACTTGGTTGGCTTTCTTCGGTGCCAGCTGCTTTTGCCGAACAGCCCAAGTCAGTCAGCCAGTCAGCAGGTGTGTGTTATGCAGGAAATCTCTCGCATCACGCTCTAAAAGGCTTGAGCAAAAACATTGCAAAACACATTCCGCCCGAATGCATCTCAATCCGGTGTGCCTCTGGATGGATGGTGATGCTGCACAGATGTTACTCGGGAATCCTACGGCGCCCTACGGCGTCGTGCGGGAAGATGCATTGGATGCTTTAGGGAGCCGTCTATATAAGCTGTTTAGAGGGAGGATATGAGTGCGGCTCATGTCGTGAATCGTAGTGTCAATTTATGGTACAACCGAGAAGTGCTGTGAAATAGACCATCGTAGTGAAGAGACTGATTCGAATAGTATCTAATCATGGATCATTGACACAAGAAGAACTTAAACTTAAAGTATAACAGAGCAGTAAACACATTCAACTCCTCTTAAAATTTCATCCTCCGTCGAGACAGCCACCATCCCACGCGATGAATCCCTACTAGGTTATTAAATTTTCCGACGCACAAAATTTGAGTAGAGCAAACATATTTCTCAACTCCATTAAAACCACGTTTCACGTCATTTTCCACTGCCATCCACCCAACGTCGCTCGCTTATTGTCTTCTCCCATGGGTCTGATTCGTATGCGTCGCATTCGAAAGGAAGTGTTGAACCCCTTTTTCGGGGGGAAGCCTCCTCTCTGAGGTTTGTGCGATTTAAAAGGATTTCTGATGACACTCCCTCCCAGGATGACGCTGACACCAGGGACGACGACGACGACGACGACGACGAAGACCATCATGCCCCATCAGCCCAAAAACCAAACCGGAAAAACTGTCACCACTTGCTGCCTGACCCGTTCATAAACCCAAACATATTCCGAGGACAATAAAACCCAGTGATAAACCGACGCAGGGGTGTTTGTTTTACGCTTTCGGAGACGTCAAAACAAAACCCGAGAAGGGAGTCGTGTGGAACCTTTCCGGAGGGCATTTAAAATTTGTTTAATTAATTTGTTTATTCCAGCACATTATCTACTGGTTTTAAGGGCACACGGATGGGACGGCTGATGGGGGATTTGTGTGAACGAATTGTTTGAGTGAGCTGCCCAAATGATACCAGGAAATGATGTTGAACAATAGCTTATAAAATTTCAGCGTTTTGATGTGCGTATTTATAGTTATCTGTAATATCTTTTTTTTTTTTGCTTATTTATTTTCCGTCGGCCTATTTCCTCACATGGTGACAACCACCGACGTCAGGGAGACGACTCCACCACCTGAACCCTACCTAACGACTCATGACTATGAACCGGGACCAACGGCTTTACTTCCCTTCCGAAGGAAGACGTGACCAAGATTTTTTCGCCTCAGAAAAACCACCGACGTCGACTGGGATTGAACCCAGACCCACTGGGGTGCCAGTAGCAGTCACTTCTGTAATATCTTTATCTAATTGCCTATTATGTTTCTGATTGCAATGGAAATTCTCGTTCTTGCAAGAAACATTGACTGATCTTTTCATTATATGGATATGAACTAGATTATAACTCAACAGCAATAAGATTAGTATGTGGCAGCCTGTTTCTAATTGTTCAAGCATCGTTTACAAACTACCAAAAACAGATACATTCAAGAGATTGGTGATTGTGAGAGATGGATTGTACCTTTTATCTCCCGAACGTTCGTTCATTCCTTTTAGCTAATTTTCAAAATACAATATTTCAAGTCTGCAGCGGAAATAGAAGGACTATGGAAGTCATCACGTGGATCACAAAGTCATCAATGGATACGAGGCAATCGATCTCCTTGTATTGTTGTCCTCAATCACAGTCGTTTCTCGATCTATGGGTCGCGATCCACGTAGGTTGCTCTTAGAGTTTCCATAAATTCCGGGATATCCTGGGATTCCCGGATTTTTTTATATTTTTAATAAGAAAAGTGTTTTGAACCCATGGGATGGTCAAGGCCAAAACCACAGGCACGACAGCTCCAACCGAGCAATCTCCAGAGCTACTGCAGGTTGTCATTAGGAGAATCTCTCCGAGCCACAACCAGTGACCCTGGCCTCCTATAACTGCAGAATTTTTCCACGACAATGGCCCCACGGATAAGGCGATCGTTACAAATGAGGAAATCATTGTGATAGGCAAGTCGCTGAAGATAAACAAAGCACCAGGACCTAACGGTATACCGAACCTGGCTATCAAGTCGGCTATCTCACGGACACCCGCAATGTTCAGGGCGGTGATGCAAAGATGTCTGGACGAGAGCGTCTTCCCGGACGTCTGAAAAATGGCTACCGAAGACAGGGAGGCCACCAGGGGATTCATGTCTGTTGGACACAGCTGGTAAGGTGCTCGAATGGGTAATCTCCAACAGACTGACAAAATACACGAAGGGTATAGGCGATCTGTCTAAAAATCAGTTTGGCTTCCGAAAAGGAAAGTTGACGGTGGATGCCAGTCTGTCCATCACCAAGACGGCCAAAGTGGCAATCCACCGCAAGAGGCGAGGAGTCCACTACTGTGCAGTGTTCACCCTTGACGTGCGGTCAATAGCGCCAGTTGGTGGCCATAGCCGATTCGCTCTAACGCCTCCACGCTCCGGGGTACCTGTACAAGATTCTGGGAAGTTGTTTCCAGAATCGCGTGCTAGTGTACAATACAGAAGATGGCCAGAAACGTGTCCAGATCACCGCAGGAGTCCTGCAAGGTTCGATCCTGGGCCCGGTGCTATGGAATACGATGTACGATGAGGTACAAAGGCTTGGGTTCCAGAACGGGGTGAAGATTATCGGGTTTGCAGACGACATCACCCTTGAGGAATGCGGCGAATCCATTGAATAGGTGGAGTTAACAGCCACGCACTCCATTGGCATTGTGGAGAGGTGGATGAATTCCAGGAAACTGGAGCTAGGTCACGGACCGAGGTCACGGTTGTTAACAAAACAAAATTGGAGCAATACGCGACGATTAGTTCAGGTACCTGCAAAATCGAAACGAAGAGGTCTTTGAGGTACTTGAAGGTCTTCATCAACGATAAGCTGTTATTTATCAGCAACGTTGATAACGCCTGCTAAGAAAGCCTCTATGGCTATATCGGTATTATTCCGTATGATGTTCAATAATTTAGCGGTACAGGGGAGAAAGTATTCAGGCTGCTGGCTAGTGTCACCTGTTTATAATGAGGTTCGCAGGCCAGCATAATACTGGTTCTGAGTACTAAGAGCTTCCCAAGTAGCACATACCAATCATAATTAGTTGCATCAACTTGATTATGACTAACAAAGGCACATTTATGTTTTCTCAACTTAATAGCAACATGTGCGCTACTAGGTTCCTCAGCAAACTCGAAAGTACCCACAGGTTAATGCCTGAGAGTGGTCAGCGCATACCGCACACTATCACGTGACAGTACCAAGAGCCAAGTAGCACATACCAATCATACTAGTTGCATCAACTTGATTATGACTAACAAAGGCACATTTATGTTTTCTCAACTTAATAGCAACATGTGTGCTACTAGGGTTCCTCGGCAAACTCGAAAGTACCCACGGGTTAATGTGCCTGAGTGGTCAGCGCATACCGCACTATCACGTGACGCGGTATGCGTTCTAACGGGGATGATGCCCGTTGGCATCCTCATATAAGAGGACACAGAGTGCTTTGAGCAGAGATTCACAAGAGGTATCCGCAAGACCACCAGGTCACTGGCTGAGGGCGCCAAGTCTCGAATGAGGAGCTCGTGGCAGTGGCGAAAGGACTTAGGGTGAAGAAGGTACTCGGACCAGAAGGAGTCCTTAATGTGGCTCTGAAAGTGACGGTTCAGGCATTTTCGGCAATGTTCAGAGACGTGCTGCTGAAATGTATAGAGGAAGGCCATTGCCCGGACAGGTGAAGCATACAGAAATTAGTGTGGCTGCCGAAACCAGGAAAGCCTCTGGGGATCCAGCATCGTATAGGTCAAAATGCCTGTTGGATATGCTCGGGAAACTCCTGGAGAGGATCATCCTGAACAGGCTGACGAAATTTACTGAGAGTGAGCATGAGCTATTGAGGATGCAAATCGGTTTCCGGAACGGAGGGCTACGGTGGATACCATTCGGACAGTGGTTGAGACAAGCCGCCAAGGCGTCCAAACAGAAGCGGAAAGGCGATCGATATTGCGCTGCTGTAACGATCGACATTTAGAACGCATTCAGTAACTCCAGCAAGTGATATCCAGTGTAAAATTCTGAAGAGTTACTTTTAGAATCGAGTGCTGATCTACAAGACCTCCGTGGGGCAGTAAATGGTGAGCATCACGACGGAGTTCCACAAGGTTCCATTCTTAGCCCAACACTTTGAAACGGGATGTACAACGGAGTGCCGACGCTAAAGCTTCCCAAAGCCGCAGTGATCGTTGGATTGGCGGATGACATTGTATTGTAACTGTCAGGCAAAAAGGTGTGAGAAGTGGAAGTGTTGGCGACCGAAGCAATCGGCATAATGGAAAACTGTATGCAGGGGTCGAAGCAGCAGATAGCCCACCACAAAACGGAGGTGTGATGGGAAGCAACTGCAAAGCAGTGCAACGCGCAGAAATTGTCATCGGAGGGCTTGCCATAGCTTCGAAACGTGTGCTGAAGTATCAGGGTGTGATGATTGACGCTCAGCTAAACTTGAACAGTCACGTAGATTATGCCTGTGCAAAGGCGACTAAGGCCATCAATGCGGACCTAGAAGCATTATGAGGCCTCTACTGGCTAGTGTATCATCATTGATACTGAGATACGGAGGTCCAACCTGGGTCGCAGGGCTGGACAGCAAGCGAAACATGACGAAGATGAACAGTACGTTCAGGCTCATGAGCATGCGAGTCGTGAATGCGACTATTTCATTGGAGGCAGTATGCGTCATTGCCGGAATGATCCCGATTGGCATAACTCTCGCGGAGTTAATGCAGATAAATATCAGAGGAGTTCGAAAGCTCTTGAGAGCGGAGTCGATGACTAAATGGCAACGAGAATTTGACACGGGGGTGAACGGTCGATGGACGCACCTGCTCATACCGGATTTGTCGATCTGGATGAAAAGAGAGCACGAGGAGGAACGCAGGTTACGCAGTTTCTGCTGGCCATGGTTGCTTCAGGAAATATTTGCATCGATTCGGACACGCAGCGTAACCCTTTGTCCGGAGTGTGCAGATGTCCAAGAAACACAGGAGCATATGGTCTTTGACTGCCCACGATTCGGACTATTACGAAGCGAGATGGTTGCCATCAGTGGGGCAAATAGCAGCCCAGTTAACGTCTATAGAATGTGTCGTGACGAAAGTATGTGGAATGCGATTAATGGAGCCATACCGCAAATGGCTCTACATTGATGTTCCAACGTCCGGGATCTCTCCGTCATTATTTGGTAGATCCGTAGTCGTGAAGAACTGAAGTCGAAGCGGCTACGGTATGAAGACACCAACCCATTGGACCCTAACGTTCGACTACTATCGGGCAATCGGTTTGCTGCACTCCCAGTGCAGGAGATACCGAAAAAGGTGAAGATCCCGCCAATATTCACCACGTCAATAGATATCGCTGCACTAAGGAGTTAATTAAAGCTAATCCGTTATTAAAACTGTGCAGTACGGGCAAGCCAATTATGTGCTCGACGGAGGCTGACTCCCGTGCTGATGGCGCTCACCTAATCGCCAAGCAACACGAGTTCTACACTCTCGACGCACCCGGAAACAAACCGCTGAAGGTGATTCTGCGTGGCCTTCCGGAATTCACTCCAAGGGCAATAATTGCTGAGCTGCAAGCGGTGGCTCTGAAACCAGTGAAAGTGTACCTAATCAGACGTCCACAACCGGAAAATCTCGGCACTAACTCTATCTGGTCCACCTGGAGAAGGGTTCCGTCACAATGGCGGACCTGTTGAAAATACGAGCCTTCTTCAACGTCATTGTCGACTTGCACCGGTATCGCCCGCGGCAACACGATGTTAAGCAGTGTGGGAACTGCCTCGTATTCAGCCATGTTACCCGAAACTGCCACATGAAGCCGCGGAGTGGCAACTGTGCCGGAGCATACACGACCAAGGATTATACATCGATGAACGAAGGTGACCCTCCAAAATGCGCCAACTGTGGCGCAAATCGTGAACGCAGCCACAGAACCTGTCATAAACGTACGGAATTTTTAGCAATCCGCAAGCAAGCGTCCACCAAACCCCGACCTGGTCAACGCCATCCGCTAAACGCTTTGGTACCCATTGTTCTAAACCTATTGCGGATCCCATTAAATCACTGCCATGCCAAGTGCCCGCCAGCCTCCGTACAGCATTGATTCCTTGCAGCCGCCACATCCCTCACATCGACTCCTCCTCCAGGCTGGTGCAATCCGGGTTGCAGTACCTCCACGTAACCAGCTGTAGATGGACAGCTCTACGACTCGGGGAAAATGGTGAAGTTCATACAAGAGTTTTACCGTCAACTACGTTCCTGCCGCTCGAAGGAAGAACAGCTCAAAGCAACCACATCTGTGACGATAAAGTTCCTGTGCAAACATGGATCGTAACCGCACCATCAGCATCCTAAATTGGAACGCTTGTTACCAAATTACGCTATTACCACAGAGACGCACCTCAAGCCTGAATTTAGCGTCTCCATCACAAGCTACCGGTTTGTGCGACTTGATCGTTGCGGCTCTGATGGAGTAGGAGTCGCGATCGCCCTGCGCAACAACATCAACTGCCACATGCTTTCGGGGTTCCAGCTGCGGTTTATCGAAGCAATCGGAGTTGAGGTCGAATCTGCCGTCGGCCCTATCACCATAATCCCAGCTTATTGTCCAAAGCAAGGAAGTACCACTAACGGAACAACAACGGTCCCACGAAACGACATCCGTAAGCTCACTTGGAGGCAGGGGTAGTTCATCATCTATTATGTTGGTTTTGGTTGGTTTTTACCGGAGAAGTGGAACAATAAAACAGTTATTAGTGCATGACGCGTTTCGAATTACTTTTCTTCAGCCATCTTCCGACGCCTAGAGCAACTCTTTATTATTTTTACAATCGCCGGCAACCTGAATGCGAAACACCCGGCGCAACCGAAACATTCTCCATGAGGACCTTGACGAGGGCCTTTGCATCATCCTAGGCCAAGTAGCTCCCATCCGGTTGAGCAGATCCGGGGCCCATTCAAGAATAGACATCTGCTTCACCAACATGGGCTACAAAATTGCCCAGCCAATCATGAATCAGGAGCTCAGCTCGGACTACTATCCAGAGGATGCAGAAGTTGGCTCCTCGGCCAACCGGCATCGAATCACCTGACGGAACTACCATCCGACAATACATTGACGACAACATCGATTTCGACGGGCACCTTGAGTCGGTTACTGACATCGAACGGCAACTGCAGAACATTAAACAAGCGGTTTCCCGGGATCATAGATCGAATCACTAAAGAACTGATTCTTTTGCGCAACGCCACTCTAAGGCCAAATCAGTGAACTAGTCTACCTACCTTAGAAAGTCATTGCAATCGGATGACCAAAATTATTAATGCCAGAATGGTGAATCTCAAAACTAACAATTTTGCCGACAAGATCCGCTCTCTCCCAGATTGTTCAAAGCCGATCTGGAAGTTGACCAAAATTTTAAAAACTAAGCCAAGGCCCATTCCACCGTTGATCCCACTAGACAGCAATGGCTCTAAGGATCGATTGATAACTCCTGCAGAAAAGGCTGCTGAGATAAGTCAACACTTTGTCAGCTCCCATAATCTCGGACAAAACATCGTCAGTCCACACGAAGCTGCCGTTAGCGCGCTTTTTACTAACATCCATCCAAGCCCCAACGATTCCACAGAGGAGTTGAAGATCTCAACAGACGATTTGTTGACTTATATCAAAGGCTCAAAGAACATGAAGGCCCCAGGTTTCGACAACATCATGAACTTGGAGCTCAAGCAATTGAGCCCCCAATTCTATAACCATCTGGCGATGGCTTTCAGCCAATGCCTGCGACTTAGCTACTTCCATCTCCCCTGTTGGAAGTCAGCTAAAGTCATTCTCATCCAGAAACCTGGGAAAGATCCTTCGTGTTCCAAGAGCTATAGGCCCATCAGCCTTCTCTCAGGATTATCCAAGCTGTTTGAGAAAGCGATCTACCGTCATCTTCTTTCATCTGCCGACGAGCTGAACATCTTGCTCGACGAACAATTTGGCTTCCGACGCGGTCGCTCAACAGTGCACCAACTTAATCGAGTCATTAACATCCTCAGACGGAACAAGTCTGTTTTGAAATCATCTGCCATGGCACTTCTTGACATCGAGAAGGCCTTTGATAACGTGTGGCATGACGGTTTGGTGTACAAGCTGCATCAATACAATCTTCCCATCTTTCTGGTGAAGATAATTAAAAATTATCTGTCGGACAGGACATCCTGTGTTTCGCTGCAAGGTGCTGTTTCCGATGTACAGGAGATTTCCGCCGGTGTTCCGCAGGAAGTATACTAGGTCCACTTCTGTTTAACCTATTCACCTCGGACATACCCCGCTCGCTGAAAGTGGATCTCTGTCGATGTTTGCCTACGATATCGCAGTCGTCCACAATGGTAGGGTTACAAGAGCGCTTACAGCAAAACTGCAGTGAAGCCTGAATGTTCTGTCAGAATACTTCACCGAATGGAAAATCTGTATCAACGCGGCGAAGACCTAGGTCATCCTCTTCCCATACTCCAACTCTCCCAAGCTTGTTCCGCTTGAGGATTGTAACATAAGCCTGAACAACACAACGGTAAAATGGGCCAAATCAGCTGTCTACCTTGGCGTTTCCCTAAGACAGCAAGCTGATTTTCAGGAGCAGGTTGACAAAACTGTCACAAAGTGTAACATTCTGTTACAGCTCCTATACCCATTGATCAACAGACGATCTACATTATCCCTCAAGAACAAACTTGCTGTCTACAAGCAAATCATACTCCTGGTTATCGAATACGGCATGCCAGTGTGGGAGAGTTGCGCAAAAACATATTACCTGAAGCTTCAGTGTGTTTAGAATAAGATCTTCAGGATGATCCTGAACAACCTTCTGAGGACAAGAACATCTGAGGTCCACCGTCTGGCCGAGGTAAAGTTACTCGAAGAGCGATTCAATGAGTCATCAATCGGTACAGAGCACGCTGCCTGATATCGAATTCCCAGATCATCCGGAATCTAGTTCCCCGCCCTTAGGTTTTTCAAATTGTAGTTCTTGTAGCTTAAGTTGGTTATCAAATTTTAACTAACAATGCCTCAAGGGCTGATCTGAAAATTTATATATACAACATAAAACACACTAAACACACCAAATACATAAAACACCTGAAGGGCTTATTGAGCAAAGACACTTGAAATTATAATTCAGTATATAAGACAAATAATGAAAAACAAGGAAAAATTTAAGTAGTAGTAGAATCGGGACATAATTACGGCAAAAGTCGTAGCGAGTAGTCGCAAGCCAGCAGAAGCCAGGAAGATCAGCTGGGCCTAGGCTCCCCAGTCAGGCGCCCATTCATCAGAATCTGTCGCAGTGAGGTTTTGAGAGATCCCTCACTGCAGTAGAAGTATTAGCTGCAATCAGCAACAATAGCTCCCAACGACCAAATTCGTCAGCAAGTGCAACAGTGGGAAATTTGTATTGAGTTCTAGCCAAACCAATAGCCACAACCTATGCAAAGTCGCCAGGTACCAATCTATCCGTTCCAGAAGCTGAGCATGGCCATATGTGAACTTGAGTTAGGAGGTAGGTACCATTACTCCGGAGGAGGAGGTACCATTACTCCGATTACTTTGATATTGATGAGCTTCCTTAACTTTGCAACGATCATCAAGACCTGCTAAAAACAAATTCGCCAGGCTTGGACGACCACATATTGTTTCAAAGGATAATGGAGTGTAGTTTATCAGCAATGAGTCTCAACGGTTTGTCTTAGATTGGTGATTTGAACACACTGTATCATCGCCGTTCTACCGGCAAGGAAAAACTGGGTCCACCGTTAAAATCTCAAAGCTGCTTCTTAAGAAACAGTATGAGTCGAAGAAATATTTTTGGGACGTAGTCCTGTAATAGTGAAAGACTCCGAACAAGTGCGACACCGTCCATGCACAATGTTTGCTGAACAGAAGAACGCAATTTTGGTGTAGCCATGGCAGAGAAGAGTATCTCCCAAAAAATACAACTGTATTATGGTCGGAAAGTGAAGAAACTACCACATTTTGAAATTAGGAAGCCAGTGTTCGTGTAGGTCAGACCTGAAAATAAGGAGTGGAAGAACGCAACAGTGATTGAGCCTGTTTCCGGCCACTCATCGATTGTTGATGTCGGTGACAGGGAATATTGCCGTCATAATACGTTGATCAAATCAGAACATTCCTCAAATACGATGGTTAAAGGACTGACGCAACGTATCAAGGAAGAATCAACTCAGAACCGGCAGTCATCACCAACAACCCCACCTATAGTTGAGGTACTCACACGACCTCGGTGTACCACCCAGACTCTGATAAGATTTGCGGACTTAGAATTGTGTCAGGTTGTTGGAAGAACCCGAAACGGGAGATCTTGTAAGAATACTTGCAGCTATTATCTTTTTGTTACTATGTTTGGCTTTAGTTTAACTCTATGCATCTAGATTACAAATAAAATCATTCCTTGTTTGCCTGTCCTATTGACTAGCATTATACTGCGTAACAACACCATTTCTTACAACGTCGATTTGGTTCAAAAGTGCTTATAACCTTTTCAGATCATCGGGAGTTTGATGGCTTCTCAGGAACAAATCCCTCTTCTGATCTTCTGATCCCTAATTATATGAGCAACTATTTTTTTACTGCCATTAATCCTGCTAATAATCATTCTTCTTCTTACGAGAAATACTCGAAATTACTCATTACACGTACTCAAATCATCTCAATTTGGCGAACAAACACCTGCATAACAACGGTTGAAGCTGGTTTTGAAAAATAGAAGAGCTCATCCACTGTGTGCATATCGTTGAAATAAACACCAAACCACTTTCCATCAACCAGTGTGTCGGTCCCTTTTAACGATGACAGGAAAGAAAGGACCATTTCATAATTTTACACCTTTCTAGGTGGAAAATTTGCGGTGGGATATGTGTAGACTTTACGTTAGAGCGCAGTTTTGTTGGCTAATTTAGCTGGACAGTGCTGCCGTTGGGTCATATGAATATAGCAACATGATTTTGCACTCGTTTTTCATAAACCATGCAACGTTGCTCGGATAACCAAAGGATCCGACGTTTCTCCAGCCGTCCTAGGAGAGCACGGGATTGAACGAAAAAGGAGTAGGTGAAAGTTGCTTTTTCTGACCGGAATCATATTCCATGGAAACCAACTTAGGGTCCATTGAAATAAACAGCGAAAGAGTGTTTGAGTTTGGTCAGCTTACCTTGGGGAACCAAGTGAGATGTTGATAATTAGAATGATACGCTTTGCAACAATTTACTTTGCCTCTGAAAGGAACATGTTGCGGATTCTGTGGTGCGGTTGTGGATAAAAATGAAAAGCCGGTAATGAGATTTACAGAAAACTACGGAATGCTTTCAGCGCACCATGCTTGAATGCTTTCAACAGTGCACTATGCTGTAAGGATGACGTGTCCAACTAACATTCCGGTTACGAGACATCTTGTAAACAACCGAGCAATCCACGTGGAACAATCTAGAACCCTTTCCCCCCATCAACATCGATCTGTTCATCCATCACCATTATGCTGTAGTGAAATTCGACACGGATCAAACAAGGCCAATAATTGCCCTAACCCAAGAGCTAACCAACAACATTTGATTTATTCACACCAACGCCCATCGCCACCGAAACCTCAGTCCATACTCGATAGACCGATTGTGGTGTTGTTATTTATAGCTAAGGGTTGAATCTCCTGTCATCCATTTTCGATTTTCCCTTTACCACGTTCTTGCAGGTACGTCGTCAGTAGCAAACTAATGTCGGTACTATTTGGGAGAACTGTAAATCATCTCAACCAAAGAAATGTTTCACTCACGTACGATTTAAATTTGCTTAGAGGAAAAATTGCTTCAAAACATATCCGTAAATGCCATCACTTCAAATTCAATTTTAAATTAAACCCGTTTTAAACGTAAGTAAATTAAGTAACGCTGCGATTGATTTTTAACGTAACGGGAGTTCAATAAAAAATGAAAGTGATTTCAATACCTTTCTGCAATTAAAGTAAAGAGTGTAATTTGTTTTTCTCCAAGAGAATAGCTTTCTGGACTCTCTAGAAATGGATGGCATGTTTCTTTTTACTCGGGTGCTGTCAGTTCAATCGAAGATGGCGTCGAAACAGTAAGCACTCCGCGAGCGTGTTGTACGGTTTTACGAAACGCATGGTCATCATACGTGGAAAAATCTGGCATCTGGCATCCCTAAGTGTGAAGCGGAAGGCCGGTAGCGGCCGTCCGGCGAAGATAATGATGAAGAATAAGAAGAAAGATGCGTTGATAAAGCTGTTCGACTACAAGGACGGAACGAGTTTGCATGAAGCCGTCCAAAATTTCACCGAACCCTCAAGATGGAGGACATCATCTGTCGGAAGAAGACTCGTTCCCCCGAGTACACGGACGAGCAGAAAGCGACCGTGAAATCGCAGTGCCGGTGGATGACGAAGAACTACCACGGGACGTCGCTCTTGCTAGACGGCAAAAGTTACTCTCCGCTCTCGAAGACCCATATTCCAGAAAATGACAGCTTTTATTCCAGCGACCAGTCGGCCAAACCCCCCGAAGTAAAATATAAGTTTAGGCATACATTTGAAAAAAAAAAAAAAGTTATGCTGTACATGGCCATATCGAACAGAGGGATTTCAAAGCCGTGGTTCAAGCCGAGCGGTCTGACCATCAATCAACAAGTGTACCAGGAGGAGTGACAAGACAAAATTCTTCTGCCGCTTTTATAGGAGCATCTTGCGGATGGGAAGTACGTCTTCTGGCCAGACAAGGCGTCTTCCCATTACGCCAAGAAGACGCTAGAATATCTTGAGCAGAAATTCCCGCTAGGGCGCAGACCGCGTCGCGTGATACCGTTCGGTATGCACTAACCACTCTTAGGCACAGAAGCCTGTGCGAACTCTCTAGCTTACTAACGTAGCTCTTGGTACTCAAGGCGGTGATCCGTGCCAGCCCGCCGTACCTTAGTATGGACAGGGCGACACTGACCACATGTCATCAACAAACCCGACTATCTTCACCTGGATCAGGAACTGAAGCCGTAATTCCTCATCGTACATCTTTTTCCATAACACCGGCCCCAAGATTGAACCTTTTGGGACGCCTGTGGTAATCTGGACACGTTTCTGGGCTGCCTCTTTTTTGTACACCAGCTACGCGATTCTGGAAGTAAGCTTCCAAGAATCTTGTACAGGTACCCAGGAACCTGAAGGCGTTGGAGCGAGTCGGTGATAGCCACCCAACTGGAGCTATTGAACGCATTTCTCACGCCAAGGTTATCCACTGCACAGTATCGTACTCCTCGCCTCTTGCACTGGATTATCACCTCAGCCATGTTGGTGACGGACAGGATGGTATCCACCGTCGACTTCCTTTTACGGAAGCCAAACTGATTATTAGATAGTCCGCCTATACCCTCCGTGTATGTTGTCAGTCTGATAATGATTACCATCTGGAGCACCTTACCCGTTGTATCCAACAGACATATAAGTCTATACGCCGATGGATCTTCTGGTGGCTTCCCTGTCTTTGGTAGCAACACAAGGATCTGAATTTTCCAGGCGTCTGGGAAGACGCCACTCGTCAGAGCATTTTTGCATCACCACCTGAACATTTCAGAACAGATAGCCGTCCCTCCCCCATACCGTGTTTATCGTCCGGTTTCCCTGCACACGTCAAGCATTTGAGGGAACTTTTGCAATCCCACGCCTTGTGACTAGTGCTGCCGCACCTTCTGCTCATGTTGCTCCTATCTAGCCCTTTGCACTCCCAGGACATGTACCCGCTCTCTAGGCATCTGAAGCATGCCTTCGGTGGCTGGAGTAGGCAAAGTGGGCATATAGACCATTCCACCTTCACTTTCGCTAATTTCAACGACGCGTCCGTGTAGACTGCCTCTACTGAAGTGCATCGGAAATCTTATCTGCCTCGATGATCTCATCCAGGTTTTTACACTGGATCATTACCTACGAGACGAAGGCGCGTACCTCCACACCCTCACTCAAGGTCTGTTTTTTCAGGTCTCTGTACGCCGGGCCCTTTAGCGTTGTTGACTTTTTCAGCTCCAGGAGCATTTCGCCGGTGCGGGTACGGTGTATACTCCGCACATCGGTGCCTAGGCCTGCCAATTTGCGTCCTCGCGCATCGCTTTCAAGACCTCCGCGTACTTTGATGCCTGGATCTTGTCGATGAGGGCCCCTCTGCTGTTACGCTTGCGGACCAACTGTCGTTTATCGTTTTGTTTTTTTCATCTTATTCCTCTTTTTTCGTACCTTATTTGTTTCCAACAATAAAGAAGTAATAGTTCGGCTCGATAAAGATTTCTCAATGTTTATAAATTAGGTTAGGGTTGGTTCTTTTTTTGCAGGTTGGATTTGTATATATAATTTAAAAAAATCTTATACACTTATTTTAATTTTTTTTGTAAGGCACTCATTTTCACTAGAAGTATTTGTATATAAACTTAAATTAACATAAATAATAAAAACCCTTAAATCAACCACCTTGTCTATTTAATTATTATGTGTTAATCTTTGCATGGAGATAAATAAATATATACATAAAGAAATGAATGTATATATTTTGTAAACAAAACAAAAGACGGCAAAGACCGCATTAATTAAAATTCTTGCCAA
>JASCZW010015395.1:0-20647 GCA_034211315.2 Aedes japonicus | reverse complement strand
GAAGACGACTCCACCACCTGGACCCTACCTAACGACTCATGAATATGAGCCGGGACCAAGGAGCTTTACTTCCCTTCCGAAGGAAGACGTTCCAAGATTTTTCCGGCTCAGAAAAAACCACCGACGTCGACTGAGATTGAACCCAGACCCACTGGGGTGCCAAGTAACAGTCACACTTACCACTACATCAAAAACGCACAGTGGCACAATTCTAAAAAAGACGATCAAAAACATTTTCACCCTTTTTTCATCATTTTATTGAGTAGGTGTCTTCAGAAGAGTTGCTCAAAATTTTATTTCGCATCTTCTGAAAAAAACACGCATAACCTTTCATAAAGGCTGAACTACACTTTCAAATTCTAACTTTTTCCAGCTACGAGATAACGGTCTTGGACAAAGTTTTAGAGACAAGTAGTTTTATGAAAAGTTGCTGAAGACAATAAGTTTCTAGAGTCTAACGTTAAAGAGATTTAAATGGTTTTCTTTCAGCACTACTTCAAAACTGCATTTTTGAGATAATTAGTTACTCTGTTCAAATTTGACGATTTCAATATGTTCTAAGAAATTGTAGGAATTATAAAAAAACATTTTTGCTGAACATAACATTGCTCTCTGATGACCACCTTTTTGATATATGGTGATTGAAGTGTCTGTGTGACGTCATAATCAACCACCTCAAAAAGGGTGGGCGGGTCCTGACGAGGTCTAAAACAGATTGTATTTGAAAGATTATCTTATGAACAAGTATTCCTGAAATTTTCAGCGTTGGGTACTGAAGGGTATCTAGTAAAACGTCAGTTTGAAGTAGTACAGGTTACAAGCCAACTTATATTTCACGTGTAACGTAATGTTTAACAAACTTAAAATAATATATGCGTGTCCTGGCGGGGTCTCAAATTAATTGTATTTGGAAGATTATCTTATGAACTAGTAATCCTGAAATTTTCAGCGTTGGTTACCAAAGGTTTTCAAAAGATGCGGAATAACATTTTGAGCAACTCTTCTGAAGACACCTACTCGATAAAATGATGACAAAGGGGTGAAAATGTTTTTGACCATCTTTTTTCAGAATTGTGCCACTGTGCGACGCCGGCTAAAATTTGCCTATTAAAAAGTAAGATTCTGAGAACAAAAGAAGCAGATATTCAAAGATCTTTTAGCTATGCAAACGTGATTGAGTGCACACTTGATATGTTAAAGCTCTATTCACTTGAAATCTGGACGCACTGCTTTTTTCAGCACCCCGGTGTGTCGGTTCTCGAATGTTTTTACCTTCAGATTGTTTGAGAGTCCGAACGAAGGTTTATAACAAATCGAAAAAAAATCTATTATTAGATAATCATGGTCTGATCACTGAAAACTTTTCATAATTTCAGCTAATTAAACAACCAAAATAACGATAAAAACATTCGTTAGATATCACAACAAAAACTAATCTTACAATCATAGAGATAATCTTGTTAACAAATCTTGGTGTCTAGGTGTGTTTAAATCAATTTTAAATAGTTTAAAAAATGATTTTTTTCTTGGAAGCTTGCTTTACTTATTTGTTTTTTATTGCAAACTAAAATATTTAGATAACTAATTTAGATAACTAAGCAAACTAAAATATTTAGATAACTAATTGAAAGAAATGGGGTTCAAATAAACTTCTTAATAAAGCTTGTCCACGTTAATTTCCGGACACCAAAATAATAGCAGCAACATACAATTACACAAAATTCAACAAAACCGATTAGTTTCACGATGATAGAGTTATATCCAAATTAGAAACAGTTGATTAAGATGTTAATCCTTCTTTCTGTAATATTCTCTAACTTTCTGTGGTACACCCGCCATCAGGTTCCGTACGGTATCCTCAGATACGCCCGCCGTAACGATTCTCCATCTTCTCTTGAAATCATCAGTACAATTTGCTTTTTCTAAGTTTCGAAGCGTTTCCACTTAGCTAGAGCCCAGTACTTCTCAATTTGACTAAGCTCTGAACAGTTTGGTGGATTGGCTGTTTTGGTACGTATTTGACCTATTTAAAGACGGATTTCGCATAGTGACAAGAGGCCAAATCAGGCCAAAATAGAGCTGCAGACATTCCTTCCCGTGCACCAGCTTATTAATAGTGCCGGTAGAGACGAAATTTAATGATTTTCGATCACAACTACATAGGGCCTGCCAATTCCAAAAAAATCTTCAGGAATTTGGACACCCTCTATGTTGAAGTGAAATTTTGCTTGTCATCAAGGTTGGACGCCTTTTCCACTTTGTATGCCTTCAGTTCTTGCATCTGGTTCACCTTTTGTACGTAAGATTTTGACTTCCCAACTTTGCAAGTCACATTTCGCACAGAAAGATTGGGATTTTTCTCGATAATGGCTACCACTTTCTTGACCATTTGTCGGGAGCGATTTATTCCACTTTCAACCTTTTGATTCACAGTCAAGCGCTGGTAAAATGATTTGCAAACACAAAACACGGTACTTTTCGGTAGTTTTAGTTACTAGGCAAGATCGCGTACCGATTAATTCGGATTTTGCTGCCGTTCGTACAAAATGCGTTTGCGCACTTTCACTTGATTCGACGCCCTTTTACTGAATGTAAGAAAGAATGCAAACATGTTGTACCACGACCTAAAAAGAAGCTGTCTGTGAAATAATTCAAAACCTACACTGAAAGAAAAGTGTCCAAAATTTAACGTGGACAGATTAATAAACCGTTTAGTATTTTTCTGATTGCTATAGCAAATTTTAAAGGGTGTTCCGATCAAAATTTGGTCAAACAGTAATGTGTGTCAGTCGATCAAAGTTTTTATTAATAAGTCAAATTCTTTTTCTATTTTAAGATCAGTTAATACAGAATACAGGAGAAATATTCAACTAAGCTTTCTTTTTATCGAATGCGAATTGCCGGGTCTTTCGTTTAACACCTACCATAAGATTTTATACAGTCTCCTTGTCCACTTTATTCGCCGCAGAACGCCAGTTTGCCTTGAACTGTTTCTCGCTCATAACAGCTTTTTGAGTCTTCTTAAGGTTGCGCTTGACGATGGCTCAATATTGTTCGATTGGGCGGAGCTCTGGCGTGTTGGGAGGGTTCTTGTCCTTGGGCACCACTTGAACGTTGTTGGCCGCATACCACTCCAAGGCCTTTTTTTCTGAATGGCAAGATGCCAAATCCGGCCAAAATAGAACGGAACAATTGTTTCGCTTCAGGAAAGGCAGTTGATGTTTTTGTAGGCACTCGCTCAGATAAATTACCTGGTTGACGGTTCCGGTCGCAACGTTGCTCTTCAAGCCTCAGGGACAGATGGCCTGCCACACCAGATATATCTTCGCGAAGTATGGCAGTCTAATGTGCTTGAAAATATTTGCCACCTTCCCTTGTCCAGTTTCAAGCTGTTTCAAGTCTGCCTTTTTGGAGTCACCACTTTCTTGTTAGTCGACAGTCCAGCTCGTTTTTCAGCTCTATCCACGGTTGAAGGCGCCTTTCCGAACTTTTTTGCAACATCTTGGACGGAGAGGTTGGGGTTCCGCTAGAAACAGCGGGTAACTCTTTTTGTCGTCGCACAGTGGTCGGAAAAGCCTTTTTTCAGGGTGAAATTAATAACTCCTAAGGGTTACGTTTCCGAATCATGGTGTCTTCTACAATGTTGTATATGAACAAGTTGTCCATCTTGTGGGGATAATTTGGTAGTTCCAAACTTTACCGCTAGGGCAGCGCTGTTGCTAACTTTTGAACGAAACACAATAGAAGGGTAATGTCAACAGCAAGTTTGTAGGAAATATAATTTCAAGCAACTTTGTTTCAGACACCATTTTTCTATCTCTTCATTCGACCATGATAGAGCTATTTTTTCCGCTTTATATCAGGGTGTCTATTAAAAACGAGTTTTTTCATTATAACTTTTTTGTTTATCATTTTAGGATTTAATGATCCTTAATCAAAATATATAAACTAATATAGCGCACATTTTTGCTGAACAAAGTTTTTTAATACTGCTTGTGATTCAAAAGTTACGAGTAATTTTAGCTAAAAAAAATGCGTTTTTTTTTCGCCCTTATGATTGTTTAGGCGAGAATAGGCCAAAAATCATCAAATTCTTGTTTTAATGGGTATTAAAGAACATAATGCTATATAAATGAGCCCGGGTACTTCTGGGAACACAAGCGGGGACTGCTTAAAATCGGCCATTTTTTCGTTAAAATTACCTCTAACTTTTAAACAAATAAAATATACTTATACACTTAGTTCAGCAAAAACTTGTGTCATATTTTTCTCTACACTTCGCCTGAAGATTATTTTTTCCTAAGAATTGAAACTAAAAAGTTAGAATAAAAAAAACTGATTTTTTATGAACACCCTAATGTACTACAGCAAAATAGTTTCGAACTATAGCAGTGCACAAGTGCCAGACGCTTCAGTCGTGAATGAACAGCATGTAGCGTGTTATATTGGCTATGATAAGATATCCTAGGGGCACTCGTAAATGAAAAATAAACACCAGTTTTATAAATTGCATTGAAGTTTGCCATAAATGTTCACACCAATGGAAATACTTATTCTTTCAAAACTGAATGCTGTACAGCAACGAAAACAAAGCCAATATAACACGCTACATGCTGTTCATTCACGACTGAAGCGTCTGGCCTTGTGCACTGCTATAGTTCGAAGCTATTTTGCTGGAGTACATTAGGGTGTCCCTAAAAATCAGTTTTTTTATTCTAACTTTTAGTTTCAATTTTAGGAAAAAATAATCTTCGGGCAAAGTGTAGAGAAAAATATGACACAAGTTTTTGCTGAATTTAGTGTATAAGTATATTTTTTGTTCAAAAGTTAGAGGTAATTTTAACGAAACAAATGGCCGATTTCAAGCAGTCCCGCTTGTGTTCCAGAAGTACCCGGGCTCATTTATATAGCATTATGTTCTTTAATACCCATTAAAACAAGAATTTGATGATTTTTGGCTTATTCTCGCCTAAACAATCATAAGGGCGAAAAAAAACGCATTTTTTTAGCTAAAATTACTCGTAACTTTTGAATCACAAGCAGTATTAAAAAACTTTTTTCAGCAAAAATGTGCGCTATATTAGTTTATATATTTTGATTAAGGATCATTAAATCCTAAAATGATAAACAAAAAAAGTTATAATGAAAAACTCGTTTTAATAGACACCTGATATAAAGCGGAAAAATAGCTCTATCATGGTCGAATGAAGAGATAGAAAAATGGTGTCTGAAACAAAGTTGCTTGAAATTATATTTCCTACAAACTTGCTGTTGACATTACCCTTCTATTGTCGTTTCGTTCAAAAGTTAGCAACAGCGCTGTCCTAGCGGTAAAGTTTGGAACTACCAAATTATCCCCACAAGATGGACAACTTGTTCATATACAACATTGTAGAAGACACCATGATTCGGAAACGTAACCCTTAGGAGTTATTAATTTCGCCCTGAAAAAAGGCTTTTCCGACCACTGTGCGTCGCTGTGGCCTCCGGCTTTCGATTTCCACCCGATGCAGCTTTCCTGGCTGTCTACAAGCGTTCACCGAACACTTTTAATACGTTGGTGATTTAGCCACATTCAACCATTTCGCCAACTTGGTGTGAGAGTAGTTTGGATTTCGCTGTGCACGTGCAAAATTTTGATGCGTTCCTTCTCTTCCTTCAACGAAATTTTGATAGTGCGAATTTGAAAGTGCAAATCTCAAAATCAAAACTAAAGGCATGATGCTACACGCACACATCTTCAAAATGAGCGGTTAAAATTGGTTAATTTTGTAATTGTAACCGGGAATTTTTGTTCCGTATGGGCGGGAAAGCTTATTTTCTTTCAGTAACCATTGTCGCCGGATTGTGGACAGACAGACAGACAGAATGAAGGTGTGAGGTTGTTCGCCTCCCCGCGGTGCACCTTGGAAACGCTAAGCTCCCCTTAACGGTTAAACGAACTAGGGATGGAGCGTCCTACGACGCAATGGGGCGGCTGCCAGTAAAACCCCAATTATGGCAACTGGCTGCGAAAGGAATAACTTGTGGTACCGTTGCATTCGGGCTGGCGCCTGTGTCGTCTCTCTCAGTACTATCGGGTGACACCGATAGGAAATTGCGAGGTTCCCGCGGCACAGGTCGTCTCCGTCCTGTTAAAACCTTGGCAGGCCTCCAGTACGTTACATTCTCCACCGCCTGACCTCGCCAGTTGTGCGGGAGAAGGCTCAGATGACCCTATACCTGTCTTACGCTGATCCGGCTCTGAACACGGTTCCCCATGAAGGGCCGTGTCAATCCTCGCATGGCCTTCCTGCTTGCATAGACAACCATGGGATCACAATAGCGACTACTCCACGTGGGCTTGGATAACGGCTGGAGGGGGGACCCAACAACATGAAGGAAACGAAGAAACGCCAGGAGAAGGATAAAGCGAATCCGTTCGCTAAAGGCGGCCTAGTGAGGTCTCCACCACGCAGAATGGTGGAATCAGGCGTGAGCGACACGTGCGGTAGTGCTACGGCATCGGAGGCAGGTGTCACCAAGCTAGGTGTGGTTATGGATGGGCCAGGACTCATCCGGGCCATGGATAGGATGCGGGAGACCCTTCCTAAGGTGATGGAGGTGTCTGAGCAATTGGACGCGATTATCGACTTCACGTCGACGCGTAACAATATTGCGAAGGACCTCAAATTTAGCCTTCTGAGGCTACGCATGACAGTGCAGGCTGCATGCAAGGAGAGGGAAGAGCTGGAGGCCAAGCTCCTAGCCGAGCAAAGTGCCAAAGAGTTGGCAAGGCTAGCAGCCACGGAGAGGGCAAGGGACTACAGCCTCAGAAGCAGACTCAGGAGAGGGACGAGTGACGACCCCAGGCGTGGCAGAGAAAGCCACTGGAACAAGGTCCGGAAAAAGGAAGTGGACGACAAAAGAAAAGGATGAGCGACAGGTGGCCCACAAGCGTGAACCGTGGAGAGGCCCTCATCGTCAGAACTGACGCGTTTAAGAACTCGGAGAGTCTTGAAAGCGATGCGCGGGGACGCTAAACTGGCGGACATAGGTGCCGACGTGCGGAGTATACGCCGTACCCGCACCGGCGAGATGCTCTTGGAGCTGAAGAAGGCGACAACGCTAAAGGGCCCGGCATATAGAGACCTGGCAAGGCTGGCCTTAGGTGAGGGTTTGGAGGTGCGCGACCTCGTCTCGCAGGTGACGATCCAGTATAGGAGCTTGGATGAGATCACCGAGGCAGACGAGATCTCCACTGCACTCAAGGAACAGTGCAAGGTCGAGGTTGCTGCGGCAGACATACGTCTGAGGAAGGGTCCGCCAGGACCCAAGTTGCAACCATGAAGGTAGCGGCAGTCAACGCGGACGCGGCGTTGAAAGTGGTGAAGGTGAAGGTGGGATGGTCTGTAAGCCCACTAAGCCTACACCAGCCGCTGAAGGCATGTTTTAGATGCCTAGAGAGCGGGCACATGTCCTGGGAATGCAAAGGCCCAGATCGTAGCAACATATGCAGAAGGTGTGGCAGCACTAGCCACAAGGCGCGGGATTGCAAAGGTCCCCCAAATGCTTGATGTGCGCCGAGAAACCTGACGATAAGCACGTCATGGGGGGGGTGGGCAAGTGCCCGGCCGCTAAGTGTATACCAACGAGCCAACCGGTAATGCAGGTAACCCAACTAAACCTGGACCATTGTGAGGCCGCCCAGCAAATGCTGTGTCAGACAGTTCAGGCATCGGATATCGCCATAATTACCGACCCATACCGCATCCCAGCCGGCAACGGGAACTGGTTTGCGGACAGGGCCAATATGGCGGCATTATGGACGATGGGCAAGTACCCGGTTCAGGAGGCTGTGACTACCACAAACGAAGGCTTCGTGGTTGTAAAAGAGAATGGAGTGTTCTTCTGCAGCTGCTACGCTCCGCCAAGATGGTCGATCGAACAGTTTACCAATATGCTAGATCGGATGACAACGGAACTAACTGGCCTGACCCCGTTGGTAATAGCGGGGGACTTCAACGCTTGGGCGCTCGAGTGGGGAAGCCGCCTTACCAACCTTAGGGCCAAATACTTCTGGAGGCCTTGGCTGGGCTCAACGTAGACCTAGCCAATGTGGGTACCAAGAGTACCTACCATAGAAACGGAGTGGAATCAATCATCGATATAACATTCAGCAGTCCTGGGCTGATAAGCAATTGGCGGGTGGATGATGGCTACACCCATAGCGACTACATGGCGGTTCGATATTGTATCGTCCACAATACAAGGCAGCGCGCGGAACGAGCAGCATCCACTCCATTCGCCCGCAGATAGAGGACGTCCTACTTTGATGTAGAGACTTTTAAGGAGGCGCTTGAGAGCGAACGAAATTTACGCCAAACCCAGGAACCTTGCGGCGAACGACTCGTTATAACACTTACACGAGCGTGCGATGCGACCATGCCGAGAGAAGTCATACCTAGGAATGGAAGATCGCCGGTGTTGCGAAGAACTCGAGACGGAGGTTGCAAAGATCGTGGTCAGACGCCTTGGGAATCGAGCGTGGAGCGGCGCCGCGAAGGCAGCACTGAAGAGGGAGATAAAAGCACATTGATCTAGTCCTATTTTGTGGATCTTGAGCGACTCCGAGCAAAACTATCTATAAACTATTCAAGAATACAAGGGGAAGTGGGGTAAAATCAGCCATATCTTTGTTCACAGAACCGAACCGTGGTTGAAACAACCTGTATTCGATTTTTCAAGAAATTTCACATAGTACTAGTCCTATGTTGTTGATCTTGAGCGACTCCGAGCAAAGATATCTATAAACTATTCAAGAATACAAGGGGAAGTGGGGTAAAACCAGCCATATCTTCGTTCACAGAGCGTTGAAACAGCTTTTATTCGATTTTCCAGGAAATTTGACATGGGATTAGCACTATTTTGTTGATCTTGAGCCTCTCCCTACAAAGATGTCTATAAATTATTCAAGAATATATGGGGAAGTGGGGTATCTCTATAACTCCACAACCATATCCGTGCAGTGATTGAAACCGGTTTCATTCGATTTCCAGACAATTTCCAAGCGGAAAAGCGACAAAAGTTACAGATTTTTTCCTTAGTTTTCATCAGTTCCAACCCCCTGTGCAGCGTGCGGAAGGAGGAGCATCCACTCCATTCGCCCGCAGATGGAGGAACCTTGCGGCAAACGACTCGTTATGACACTTACACAAGCGTGGAATGGAAGATCGCCGGTGTATTGGTGGACGCCGTCGATTGCTGGCCTCCGAAGAACATGCCTCCTCGCCAAATGGAGGGTGCAAAGAGCGCGGTCAGACGCCAAGAGAATCGAGCGTAGAGGGGCGCTAGTCGCCGCGAAGGCCGCACTAAAAAGGGAGATAAAGGCCAGCAAGCCAGCCTGATTCGAGGGTCTGTGTCAGAAGGCCAATGCGAACCCGTGGGGTGACGCATACCGGGTAGTAATGGCCAAGACCAGATGATAGGCGGCTGTAACCGAGCGTTCATCAGAGCTGCTGCAGGTGATCGTTGGGGGACTCTTTCCGAGCCACGACCCGAGTCCATGGCTCCCAGATCTGTTATACTGACTCGAAATGTAATTTAAATAAACGGCACAACCGCAGTTTCGTCGTTTTAAATTTTCTGACCACTCTATCAGCAACATCAACATGTACGAGAACGAGAAAAGAGGAGCAGCGATTGGCTGGTCCTCATCAAATTTGTTTTGTGCATATAAGAAACTGCGTTAATGATAGTATTTCATCAGATGACAAAAATTTATTTATAATGCATGTTCTATGTACTAAAGCGAAAGCAAATCAACGAAAAAACATGTTTAGTATACCTCTCCTTACTGAGAGGCTGACGAAACTATGAGAAACTTGTTTGTTTTTAAGTTTTTCCTACATTTAATGTTATAATCACCATCACAGAACCAGCCTTCATCGTCGCCGATGCAAGTCAGAAGTTTACCAGTGCAAACCAACCCAATGGTGAGAAGGATCAGAATGCAATTCAAACAGACCAACGGCGCCAATTGTCCCGATGGAACTTTCCTGCTGATGTTTCCATCTTTTCCCAGTAAAACATTCTCTGGTTCAGGAGAAGAAAAAACACTATCCAAGGCAAGCTCACGAGAACTCAAAGTAAATCGTTCAACTTATAAGTTTCCATTGCTTCCATTTTTTTTTCGGTCAAACAGAAAGAAGTGCCGATGGAAGCATTTTAAACTGCCACTTAAAGTAACAACTATTGCATTCGAAAAGGGACAAAGTTCGCTTTCTCTTTGACTTGATTCCGTTGAAAAATTGATTTCAGAGAAATTCCCTGTCCGGTCCGTTGTTAAGTGGAAACACTTTTTATGGCTGTTTTATTGCTCTCGGAGATAGAGTGTCTTGATTCTTTGAAGAAATTCCATTTTGAAAATCAAATCTCAGCCAAACGGCGGTGTGCTCACTGTGTCATGGGGTTGAGGGCTTCTGAACAACTTTTGTCATATAAGATTGAAAATAATTTAGTTGGCTTTTCAAAACCGCGATCTACTATACCGTCGGTTGATTAAAAATCGCAAATCCTGAGTTTGTATTTCAAATTGATTGCTCAATTATGGCAGCGAAAAAAACAATGTTCTATAATTACCATCAAAATGATCCCATCACAATTTTCGTCACTATTTCTGCACCTTCTTTCATTCCTCCCAAATAAAGTTGAATCTTTTCTGCGCCACTTCGCCATTCTTCGCATGCAACGTCATTTCATCACCGATGCGGAAGCTTTTCCCGGAAGTGGGCATCCTTCGTAGAGGTGTTCTTTTCATTCTTACGCTTCGTCTGAAGAAAAAAACCCTTGTTAAATAATTGCTCCGCTAAGCGTGAAACTTTCAAAGTGTGAGAATACCTTTAAGATGATGGCGCTTCCAGGATCACCCAGGAGTACTCACCCACCGGCTTTGAGCTAGTAATAACCGAGGCTTTTAACCTTCTGAGCGGGGATGATAAATTTTCATCCTGCTAGGAAAGGAACCAGGTGCGTCCTGTGGCTGCTGGCAATCTATGCTAAGTAAAAGGTACCGAGAAGGCTACGGGCAATCCCTTAACTCGGTTACTCCATTACGGCAGTCGGTTGGCGATGGGAAATTAATGGACTTTTCAATGAGGGTCATGTTTAATGCACCCGAGTGAGTACGAGCTTGTTAGTATTCGGGCCGAGAACGTACGGGTGTTAAGCATTTTACATTATTCAAGGCGTTGGATGTTTCGCTAGGATCTATTTATACAAACTGGAGAACAAACATGTGAATTGAAATTGTAATTCACGCCCAATAAAATTTTCTTTGCGTTGGTGAATCAGGAATGTGTGGATCTGCATTATTACAGTTCATTTACTCCATTGAATTTAATTTGATTTGTTTCTTTTCTATTTATTTATTGTTTGGTGTATAGCATACACGATCTGGCTCAATCTCATCGCCTCGTAGTCCACTCACTCACAAGTAATGAATTTTCCGTGTTTGTACTTGGTAATAAACGTGGTACGAAAAAAAACGGTACAAGGCGATTGGCATCATGCCACTATGCTAAAACTGTGATGGAATGATACAAAGCAAATCAAGTGAACATTGTACCAAAAACCTCAAACCGCCAAATTGCCCAGAGCTACGACAAATCGAGAGATATTGGGCTCTGATAAAGTGGAGCTTAACACTTTCAGCAAATTTCGTCAAAGCCGGCTTCTACGATTTCTGGAGAGTCTGTACAAACCCTAATGGACGGAGTTAAGCGCAAAGTTCAAAAATTTTATGCAAACACCGAACAACTATGTTTTGTCTTCACGAATTGTTAAAACACATCTCATACATCTGAAACGAACAACTACGACGGAAATATAATGCGAAATTTATGTTTTATGCATGTTTTGAGGTGTCCGGATTATTGCGGATACAGACATTAGTTTCCAAATCATTCATGATTCTACTCAATCTCATCGTCTCGTAGTCCACTCGCTCACAAAAGAGGAATTAGAACACGGCCTGTTTGATTAGCTGTGTGTGTACTTGACGTGAAATGCGAAATGAAACGAAAAAAAAACAGTAAGAGGAAATTAATATGAAAGCAATTGCCCTATGGTAAAGTGTATGACTAACGTTATCACTGTAACTAATATAAACTACACAGAGTGGTCTATTCTACTGCTTTTAGTGTTTCCTCTTCTTTATATTCTAATATACTTGCTTGTCATCGTCAGCCTTACACTTTTCTGTGACTATGTGCTTCATTTTGAACAGTCATATAATTACCATTATCAAAACATTCATCCTATTCGATAACGGTGGAATAATGTGCAGTTAATGGGTTATTCATTCCATAAGATATACGAATGAATTACAATATAAAATGAAAAGTGTACTGAAAATCGTTTCCATTAGATTGAAAGTAAGAAGTATAAAAGTGAATTGCGGCATATCTCTCCAGTGTGTCACCTAATGTCTGTGCCTTTATATAAACGTCCTACGACGTGGCAGCGGAAAAAATAGCAGAATATGTGATACTATCACTACTGGTCAATTTTTTTGTCTCTTATGCAACTCTTTCTTTCTTCTGCTTTCTTAGCGTTTCAACAAAGACAACATAATGCATAAATATACAAGACTTTCATTTTTCTCATACATTATGCAAAAGACAACCTCTGTAAGGAGTGTATCGAATATAAGCTATCCACATACATTTGCGTTGTACGCATGTATTTGTGATGGTTTTTATGCTCTGAACACTGCATGCTGTGCGTTTGACTGTCAGCTTTCTTTTGTTTACTTGTTTGTGCGGTTCAAATTCTGCGTTTTCAAAATGTCGCGTATTGAAAAGGAAGTGAAAATTAAGGTTCTGGACACATGGCTAAGTGAGAAGGGTATTACTATGCAAAAATTGGCGAAGCGGTTAAGAATTCATCATGCGAGTGTTAAAACCATCATTAATAAGTTTGAGGAACACTATTATTTGGATGAGCTACCAGGAAGAGGCTGAAAACCCGGTTCTTCCAACCCGAAACTGGAGCAGAAAGTGGTATCTCTAATCATGAAGAACAAATCAATGATCAATACGTGATTTGGCCAAAAAGCAGGAACGAGTGTCGGAATGATCCAGCGTATCAAGAGGCGAAACCACCTGAAGACCTATAAGAAGCAGAAAATCTCAAAACAAAGTGCAGAACAGAAGAAGCGAGCAGCAACAATGGCCCGGAAATTGTATTCGCATCTTTTGCAGCGTCCGGATGCATGCCGTTTTGATGGACAATGAGACCGTCTATGTAAGGAGGACTCAAAAACCCTTCAGGTCCACAATACTTTACTGCCGTCGTTGGGGAGGATGTGAGCGATGCGGACAGGTCGATTCAAGTGGAGAAATTCGGTCGAAAGGTACTGGTATGGCAAGCAATATGTTCCTATGGTTTGAAGCCAACTATTTTTTACACTACCGGAACTATAAATGCGGAAATCTATCGATCTGAGTGTCTCCAGAAGAGATTGTTGCCTTTATATAAGAAGCATAGTACACTTCCACTGTTTTGGACGGATTTGGCGTCGGCTCACTATGCCAAAACCACTCTCAATTGGCTTGCGGAAAAGGGTATAGATTTCGTTGAGAAAAATATTAATCCACCAAATTTCCCTCAGCTTTGAACGTTGCCCAGTCGTGAAGAGGGTCTTCAAGAAGACTGGTAAGGAAGCTGGGAACATGCAGGAGTTCAAAAAAATTTGGGGTTAAGCGTCCAAAAACTGCGATGCAACACTTGATGAAGAGCATTCGATCCAAAGTTCGAAAATTCGTGAAGGAATAACTTAAATTTCATCCGGTCTTCATTATGTTCAAGTTTAACCTCGTACAATAAAGGATCAATTTTTAGTATGAATAAAATATCGGTTTTCAACATAATTTGAAAGAAAGTTTGTTATTTTCGATACACTCCTTATTCATCAAGACTTCCATCTGTTGAGAAAAAAGCTCATTAAATTGATCTTCTGAATAAAAAAGATTGATCGTGTACGGAGATGGAATTTCGCACTAATGTTGCGCCGGTGCGGTAGATTTGTACCTTCACAGAGGATACAACCATTACTCACCTCAGATAAAGCAAAGTGCTCTTTTATTCGGTGAAAAATAAACAGAGTGGAAGTGTGCGCCCGTGATGGGATTACATGGAGTGAGTGAACCACACTCTCTTTTAAACAATCGCGCTCACGTGCTCTCATCTGTTTTCGCCCACGTGCTCTCGCCTGCGATCACTGCCACGTACGCTGGGGTGAGGACGCACCAGTGCTCTTTCTGTGATTCGCTGGTGCGAGTGAAAGTTAAAACATCGTCGGAGTTGCAGAAAATGTTCGAAAAACGATAAGGTGAGATATGTCAGTGACATATCTGCAAAGTCGACGTAGGACTGCTTGTTGATGTGGAGGAATTGTAATAAAATTAATAAATATCTACATTATTTTGTTCAGTCTAAAGACTCATCAAACCATCTGTTATTAGTTTTAGTTTTCCACGAAAATTAATATAGTCAACTCTTGAAGTGGCCCTAAAAAGGGCCGTTTGGTATTCAGTTATTCGCTGTTCCTGGAGTGATCCGAGTAGAACCGGTAATTGTCGAGTACCAGATGATGATTTGGTAGACAGTCGAATGGGTGGTCGTTGTTGTTGGTTCTGTTCCGTGGAAGAAAAGCATATAATATTAGTCTTTAGGTGTTTTAGGAGCGTTAATACTGTGTATGAAAATCTTGAATTCAACTCTTTAGAACTCCTTAAGTGGCCCTGAAAAGGGCCGTTTGGTATTTTGTCGTTTGTTGTTTATGGTCCGAGTAGTACAGACAATGGTCCAGTGCTAGGTGATGGTTGGTTGTCGAATGGGTCGATGTTGGCATTCCAGTTCATGTTCCACAATATCTGCTACCTGCTGATTTAATGGTTCGGGTGCTTCGAATGCGAGTACAGACAACATCGGTCTATGATACAAAAAATATGAACAATAACGTCTGCACTCTACGCCGATATTTTTAACAAACGTTAAATCTATACAAGAACCACCAAGTGCGGTTGCTTCATTCCGAAGGTTTGCTAAAGTAAATTTTAAATGTTTTTGCATAAAATCTAGAAAATCTATGTTTTCATGTTTCGAAACGTCAATGTTTAAGTCTCCGGTCTACACAACTGGCGTATCTTGCGCAGCATACCTGAACAACTTGCGAATCAAGAACAATTTTAAATTCTTGGTAGTTGTTCCTGGTGAAATGTACACCACAACCAGCAGAACTTCAGTGTCCATTACTGATTTATTAGCTGCACAAATGTCCCCGACGTTATCGACAACGCTGAACATCTCGTCATGATGTTCACTGAGCTGTTGGATCTTGTGGGTAGCAGCCATAGTGGTAGCCTTGTCCTGCTGATATATGGCTACACCACCTGCTCTCAAGTTGCAGCGTTTGAACTGAACGATGTAGTGGTAGCCTTCAATATCGACTAAGGAGTCATTGTCTAGCCAAGTCTCACTAAGTGCGAGGAATTCCACGCTTGTCAAAATCCGATCTGAGGCGATATCCATCACGTGAGCGTTCAAACTTTGAACATTGATGCTCATCAACGAGGTGGCAGAACCCTTGCTTTCCAAAACTTGGGATGGTTTATCCCCAAGTGTTTGTAATCGATGGTTTTCTAGACGCTGCAGCTCGTTCCTGAGGTCTACCATCTTAGGTGAGTTGCTACCTTTAGCATGATGGAGCTTAAAGGCATTGGTTGGGTTTGTTATATACAGCCCCTGGATTGACTGAACACGTGACAATCCAACATACACTAACTGCTGGGTACCGAGAGCTGCTGCTGCCAAAGCTGGGTGCTGCCACGTCCAGCTGGGCACTGCTAGGTGCTCTGGTATCGCCAGCTGCTGCTGGGCACTGCTGGGAAACCAGAGCTGCTGCTGCCACAGCTGGGTACTGCCTAGCCGGGTGCTGCCTAGCGGGATATTGCCACCACCAACTTCTCCCACCGGGAGATCCGCGCAGCTCCAATGCTGCCGAAAGAATGAGGCATTAGTTCAAAAATGGGTCTTTTATAAGCTCCCAGCTACTCGCTGACCTCGTTGTCCGCTCTGTTGTTTGCTGATTGGTTAATACGCTGAAGTCGTATTTTGGTGCGAGTGTGATATTCTTCATTTCCCACTCATTTCTTCTACTGGTGATTCATATCGAAATGAATATGAAAACAATTTATATGTATATATGATAATTCGTATGTATATAATTTTGTTAAATATTGTAATAATAATAAGAATTATTGTTATTATTTTAATAATAATGAAAATTATTATTAGAAGAGTTTAAATCAGTAAAGATATTATCTTTCAAATGTCTTTACACATAGCTAGAATATCATGAGAATTTAATTTATTTCTTCTATGTTCTGTTTCTTCTCTACAATAAATTAAATAAACTCTTTAGTTGGGAAAATTGTGTTGAAAAGGACCCTTTTTATTAATTGTCGTCGAGAGGGGGGGGGGGGGTCTTTTCGAGTAGCAAGATGGACTGAATTTTCTCCGGCCTCTTGGAGTAATGTCATGTTAATGTAACGCCATGTAGTGAAAATGTCGATTAGATCAAGATAAAATATTAATTTAAAAAACTCTTTTATTGGGAAAATTGTTTTGGTCGCCCAGAAAGAACAGGTTGTATTAATTATCGGTGGGAACATAGGGATCAAATTGGCTTCTCGGTCTTCTCAAGTAGCAGGATGGCCTGAATGATTGGCAGGTAATCACCCTGTGAAATTTTCAGAACAGAGAAAATCGGGATTTACATATAGATTAGCAGCATCAGCTTCGGCCACTTTATCCGCTCTTGAAGTAACGCGAAGTAACATTACAACCATGCGTTGTAATGAAAATGTCGATTATCTTATAATAAAATAATATTTTAACAAACTCTTCAATTAGTAACATTGTTTTGTTCGCCCTGAAAAGGACGGGTTTTTATTTAATTGTCGCGGGGCAACATGGTACACGTTCGAAATGTGCTTCTCGGTCTTCTCAAGTAGCAAGATGGCCTGAATTTTCTCCGGGCTCTTGAAGTAACACCATGTTGAAGTAACGCCATGTAGTGAAAATGTCGATTTGCATATTGTTTTGGTCGCCCTGAAAAGAACGGGTTGTATTAATTGTCGGGGGAACATGGTACGCGATCAAATTTGCTTCTCGGTCTTCTCAAGTAGCAGGATGGCCTGAATAATTGGTAGGAAACCACCCTAAGAAATTGTCAGAACAGAGAAAATCAGTATTAACATATAGATAGACGCGGCTCGGCCATTTTATCCGGGCTCTTCAAGTTACGCCATGTTGAGACGGTGCGTTGTAATGCTATTTTCATTACTCGATTAGCTCATAAGATATTAATAAAACAAACTCTTTATTTTGGCAAATTGTTTTGTTCGCCCTGAAAAGGGCGGGTTTCATCAATTGTCGGGGGAACGCGATCGAAATTTGTATGTATGGCCTGAATATTTGACAGGACTTGGTTTAGGGGGATGGATGTGAGTCGAGACGTCATTCGTGTCATGTCTCGCCTCATGTCCAATCATTATTCTTTGAACGCTCATTTATACCGGGTTGGGCTGAGCGACAGCAATCTCTGTGGGTGTGGACAAGGCTATCAGGACGCAGATCGCGTTATTTGGTCTTGTGCTGAACATCGTGGAGTCAGATCGGGGCTTTATGATTCTCTTCGGGCTCGAGGTAGACAACCCAATGTGCCAGTTCGAGATATTTTGGCTGTACGTGATTTGGAGTACATGAAACTCATTTATGTGTTTTTGACTAACATTAGCTTTAGATTGTAGTTAGTTTAACCTGTATGTTTAGTTTAAGTTTTTTTCTGTGTATGTTTTTTTTTCTTTTTCAAAAAATGTTCAAGTCAAAAGAAAACCATAAGTTGTATAGTTATAAGTGTTTCAATAATTTAGAATTTAAATTTAATGTGTTATGTGAACCATACTTTAAATTTCCACCCTCTTTCCCATCCGTTTTATCCCCCTAACTTTAGTTTTAAGATAAATGATGTATAAAAAACATGAAAATTTGGCTCTGTAAAGTTGATTCGATTGAGCCTGTACAAATAAATGATTAATTAAAATAAAAGTCACGACAGCCTGGGTCACGACAGGCTGCTAGCTACCGACCGCCAGCTGCTGCTGCCACGACCAGGTGGGCATTATTGCTACCGAGCGATGCTGGTTAACAGCGTTGTCACCAGCACCGGGAGATCTCGCGCAGCTGCAATGCTGCCGAACGAATGAGGCATTTGTAGTAGTAAAATTGATCTTTATTTTCATTGTTTGTCTTCTATACTAAATGTACATTGTAAGTGTTTTAGCCCATTGGGCTCTTCAGCTTTGTTTGAGTGTTTTATGTGATTGATGTGTTTAGTGTGTTTTGTGTTTTAATTATTTTTTCAGTTCAGCCCATAGGGCATTGTTTGTTAAAATTTGATAAACTAATTCTACAACTACAACTACAACTTCAATTTAAAAATCCTAGGGGTGGGGAACAAAATCCGAATGACCTGGTGAACAAATGTCAGGCAACGTGCCCTGTACCGATTGATAGACTCACTAAAGCGATCGTCGAGCATTTTTATCTCGGCCAGACGGTGGATCTCAGATGTTCTTGTCCTCGGAGGGGTGTTCAGGATCATCCTGAGGAACTTATTTTGAACACGCTGAAGCTTCAGGTGATGTGTTTTTGCGCAACTCTCCCAGATTGGCATGCCGTACTCAATGACTGGAAGTATGATTTGCTTGTAGACAGCAAGCTTGTTTTTCAGGGATAATGTAGACCTTCTGTTGATCAATGGGTACAGTAGCTTCAACAGAACGTTACACTTTGTGACAGTTTTGTCAACCTGTTCCCTGAAGATAAGCTTGCTGTCTATTGTAACGCCAAGATAGACAGCTGATTTGGCCCATTCCACCGTTGTGTTGTTTAGGCTAATTTTACAATCCTCAGGCGGAACAAGTTTGGGAGAGTTTGAGTGTTGGGAGAGGATGACCTGGGTCTTCGCTGCGTTGATACAGATCTTCCATTCGGTGAAGTATTCTGACAGAACATTCAGGCATCGCTGCAGTTTTCGCTGTAAGCGCTCTTATTACCCTACCATTGTGGACGACTGCGGTATCATCGGCGAACAACGACAGAGATCCATTTTCAGGGAGCGGGGGTATGTCCGAGGTGAATAGGTTGAACAGAAGTGGACCTAGTATACTTCCCTGCGGAACACCGGCGGAAATTTCCTGTGCATCAGAAACTGCACCTTGCAGCGAAACACGGAATGTCCTGTCCGACAGATAATTTTTAATTATCTTCACCAGGAAGATGGGAAGATTGTATCGTTTTAGCTTGTACACCAAGCCATCATGCCACACGTTATCAAAGGCCTTCTCGATGTCGAGAAGTGCCATGGCAGATGATTTCGAAACAGACTTGTTCCGTCTGAGGATGTTAATGACTCGGTTAAGTTGGTGAATTGTCGACCGACCACGTCGGAAGCCAAATTGTTCGTCGAGCAAGATGTTCAGCTCGTCGGCAGATGAAAGAAGCCGACGGTGGATCGCTTTCTCAAATAGCTTGGATAATCCTGAGAGAAGGCTGATGGGCCTATAGCTCTTGGAACATGAAGGATCTTTCCCAGGTTTCTGGATGGGAATGACTTTTGCTGATTTCCAACACGAGGGGAAGTAGCTAAGTCGCAGGCATTGGTTGAGAACCATCGCCAGATGATTATAGAACTGGGGGCTCAATTGCTTGAGCTCCAAGTTCATGATGTTGTCGAAACCTGGGGCCTTCATGTTCTTTGAGCTTTTGATATAAGTCAATAATTCGTCTGCTGAGATCTCCAACTCCTCTGTGAAATCGTTGGGGCTTAGATGGATGTTAGTAATAAGCGCGCTAACGGCAGTTTCGTGTGGACTGACGATGTTTTGTCCGAGATTATGGGAGCTGACGAAGTGTTGACTTATTTCAGCAGCCTTCTCTGCAGGAGTTATCAATCGATCCTTAGAGCCATTGCTGTCTAATGGGATCAACGGTGGAATGGGCCTTGGCTTAGTTTTTAAAATTTTGGTCAACTTCCAGAACGGCTTTGCACAATCAGGAAGAGAGCGGATCTTGTCAGCAAAATTGTTATTCTTAAGGTCCACCATTCTGGCCTTAATAATTTTCGTCACTCGATTACAGTGACGTTTGAGCGTTGGCAAACCAGTTCGCTGGTATTGCCTTCGAATCGCGTTGCGCAATTGAATAAGTTCTTTAGTGGGTCTATCAATGGGTACAGAGTTGCTCACCTGATCTATCACCGGTACATGTTGCTCCCGGGCCTGGGAGATCGCTTGCTCGATGTTCTGCAGCTGCCGTTCGATGTCATCAACCGAATCAAGGCGCATGTCGAAATCGATGATGTCGTCAACGTGTTGTCGGAACCTCTCCCAACTGGCGCGATGGTAGTTCCGTCTGGTGATTCGATGCCGGTTGACCGAGGAGCCAACTTCGGCCACCACCGGATAGTGGTCCGAGCTGAGCTCCTGGTGCACGACCGGCTGGGCGATGTTGTTCCGCATGTTCGTGAGGAAGATGTCGA
>JASCZW010015394.1:0-20652 GCA_034211315.2 Aedes japonicus | reverse complement strand
AAAAACTACTTGGAACAAATAGATTTCTAGAACATTTAAAACGATTTCGGAACAGGCAGCAGGCATCCTTTACATTCAAAAAGTTCTGGGGGAGTTCAAGAAATTGGAATTTAAGAAATACTTTTAGGTATTTGTTGGAATTTACAGATATCTCTAGGAATATTCGACGCAATCTTGGAGTTCTCTGGATATTTTTGTAATATTCAAGAGTATCTCAAAATATTCATGACGTTGTTGGATTCCACAACTCTCGGAATATTTCAAAAGTTCTCGGAATATGCTTAGTACCTATATAATTTTGTGGATATTCCGAAAATTTTAGAAATACTTAGTGATCCAAAAACATTTTGAAAATGTTCCGTTGTAGGATAACGTGAAGTCATCGACCTAAATATTCCATCTGTACAGCCTACCAATAAAGGGCTTTAAGGTCGGGCGGTTAATGGACTCAATTAATTATTTGTAATTTTTTTAATTGATTTGCATGTAATTTTTTTGTGATTTATTTGCATTTTTCGTGAAATCGATACTGGAATATAATATCGTCGTGTATCTACATACATAGTATCCCTCTATTGCAAAAATCTTGAATCCAAGTAAAATGTTACTTTCTATTTTCCACTCCACACACGTTCTCTTGCACCTAGGAAACATTGTAACTCGACACCCAAATGGCAACAGCCCTCCGACTCGATTGCAGGTCCAAAAACCATAAATCGTTACCTAATGAGCACCTGATCCGTGCTCAGATAGCCACCCTCTACGTTCTCGGCACCAACGAGATCGATCCCAGTCACAATAACAGCCATGCAAAAATTCAGGAAGCGTTTCGAACCACCAAATCAGCGTCAGCACCGCTTAATTCACCTCAACATCTCGAGAGACAGGCCTTTCGCCCAATCAGCCATCAATCACTGCATTCCGTCGGTAGCCAGCTCCAACCTAACCGATTGCACACACATTAAAATCTGTAGCAAAGCCTATCATTACCGGAGTGTATGGCAATGTTTCAGATTAGTTTACCTACGTTCACTGTAACCACGCTAGAACTGCGCACCACAAATGTGTGCCAAAAACACCCTGCCCAAGGTAAAGTTTTCCGAATGCTGCTACATTTTGATTTATTGCTCGTCGAAGTGGCTGTTGCTCAACTTTCCAAATCACTCACTTCTCAACTACGCGTGTGGAGTCTACTGAACACCTACTTCATCTCAGCAGCACCTCCCCGAAAGACTGAGCAATGGCGAAAACCCCAGTACTTAATTAGTGCACTCCACTGAAGTTGATTTGTACACAAGCCAGCCATAAAGCGCTGTGTTCTCACCACAATTTGAACTTCCAAGCAAATATACCTAAAAACCATCAAAGGTTCATGCAGTAAAACGATTTGTTTTCGCATATTGTTGTTGTTTTTGTTTGCTTGCGACGACAACGTTCGATCCGTTTGGACAGTGTGTGAAAATGCGCACAGCGTGAAGCAAGAAAAAAAACACTTACAAACTATCAAGCAAATGCGAACAACATGCAGAATTGAGAAATATCATCCCGCAAAACAAAGTCGTTTTAGGAAATATGCATACCCTAAGTAGGGCCTTGCGTCAAGTCACTTTCAAGATCAATCGTGCCAACATTTGCATTTTGTTTTTTTGCTACGAGTGTAGACCGATGTGACTAATGTATTGTGACATTCTCTCTTCTCTTGCAGATACTTCTTCTCCAACGTACTCCAGTTCCAGATCCACAGGGCAATGTGTACGGCCTCGCGACAGTATGATCCGCTCGATCCGAGCAAGCCACTGCACAAGTGTGACATCTATCGGCAACCGGCGGCGGGGAATATCCTCAAGTGAGTAGTAAGACCCCCGGTGGGCATTCCGGTGTTATTCAAATGCAGCGTGGTTTGCAACAATGTAACTTTGTTGCAGTTTGGGATCCACAGAATAGCACCGACAAGCCGACATGAAACTCAATCTCCGCTATTGATCAAGAATCCATAACGACCGACTCAAATGCGCAGCGATTCCATCTGTTAAACCCTATAAAATCATGAGGCTCTAGGAGTAGACAGCACTTTTTTGCTAGAACAAAGTTGATAAGAGAAAGTATTGATAAAGTGCGAACACGAAATTATTGCGACACTGAAAATGTCATGCCAGTTTTCTTATAATGTTTGGAATCAAACCAAAATTTTAGGGTAGTTTTATGCATATATTTACTTCAAAAATCAAAAGAAAAGTTAATCGATGGAGCCTTGAGTGTAAAATTGAACGCATTTTCGCTTGATGCCCTCCATCAAAGTCTTTACAGTGTCATCTGGTACCAGTTTCTCAGTTTTTTTTCCATTTTCTTAACATGTCCTTCTAGTCTTTGACTGTCTTCTTGCTCTTCCGAAGTTCCCGCTTCATCATTGCCCAGTACTGCTCCACCGGGCGCAGCTCCGGACAGTTTGGCGGATTCCTGTCCTTTGGAACAAAATGGACAGAATTGGCCTCATACCACTCCATGACCCTTTTAGAATAGTGGCATGATGCCAAATCTGGCCAAAATAGCGAAGCTTCGTCGTGCTGCTGCAAGAACGGTAAAAGGCGCTTCTCGAGGCACTCAGATTTTTAGATCTCGCCATTTATTGTGCCCCCCTCACGAAAAGCTCACTCCTCAGTCCGCAAGAGCAGATGGCCTGCCAAATGAGATATTTGGAGGCGATCTTCGAAATTTTCTTCTTCTTAAATTTGTCGTCCACATAGAACTTGCTCTTGCCGGTGAAAAACTCCAACCCCGGAATTTGCTTAAAATCGGCTTTTATATACGTTTCGTCGTCCATCACACAGCAGCCATATTTTGTCAGCATCTTCTCGTAGAGCTTCCGTGCCCAAGTTTTAGCCGTCGATTCTTGCCGCTCATCGCAGTTTGGGAAGTTCTAGCTCTCTTCTTTGCATTCTGGACGTAGCTCTGCGACATGCCGATCTTTTTAGCCAAATCACGGCTTGAGACGTTGGGATTTGCTTTAATCATCCGCTTCACCTTTCCCTCCGTCTTTTTGTTCTCCGGTCCCGGTTTTCTTCCAGCTCCTTTGCCGTGGTCCAACGTCAACCGCTCCTGGAACCACTTCAACACTCTGGAGACGGTTGAATGGTGAATGTTCAACATTTTTCCCAACTGCCGGTGCGACAGGTCAGGAAATTCCAGGTGTTTGGAAAGAATTTGTTCTTTCGACTCGCGTTGGTTCATCTCCATTTTCGTTGAATCGAAAAACACGACTTCGAGTTTGACAGCATGTAAACAATACACATCAATGAGAAAGTGTGCAAAATTTGGTTGATTTTTACCCAATGGTAAAAAAGTTATGCCCTGTTGAATGTGTCGCAATAATTTCGTGTTCGCCCTTTAGTTCCGTTAGCGCACGGCAGGCTGTGAAAATTGAATAGAAGTAGTTTGAAATTGAGCGGAGGGCAATGTGAGGTAGTAATTCGAAGGTGGTGCATTCGTTCCTGCCTTGACCTACTCCGCATGGGGATGCTTGGCAAAAGATTGTGATATCAGTGCCTATGGAATCATTTTATCTAGATCGAAATTAATGTGTCCAGAATTGCTCAGACATGAACCTTCTTATCAAGTTCCCAAGCGTTTAGTTGAAATTTAGCTGAAAAGATACATTTTCAGCCTATGTTTGAAGTTTTGGAGAAAAATTGTCTTCCACAAAGTTGTTTCTAATAACAAGGGGATTCTTTTGGTGTGAACGAAAACTAGGAAGTTCCTTATTTTTAGAGAAATCGAAAATCTAACATTTTTATTTGCAGGAATAATGGCATACATGATTGAAAAAAGAAGCTCAGGGTGTCCCTATAAAAATCAGTTATTTTGTTGTAACTTTTTTATTTAAAATTTTTCAGTAAATTTGTGTTCCCATTTATTCTTGACCAATAAAAGTTACAACTTTTTGTGTGCTGTAATCGTCTATATCGTATGTCAAACAAAAGTTATTATGGTTTGAAATTTTTTTTCAAATGCTGGTTTTTCTAGTTAGGGTAAATCAAAAAAATATTTCTTAACATCATTTGAAAGGTTTTTTATTATTGCATATTATGTCTGAAAATTTATTTTTTGAAATTGAGTAGAATACATTTGAAAAGGGCGTAATTTTATAAGAAAATCGTTTATTACAACGTAGGAGACATCGGCAAGATTTACACGTTAAAATTTATATCATTTCAAATTATAAAAATCATCCGAAGACAACGTTGATGGAAAATTTGAAATGAATAAGTAAGAGCAAAAAACAACTAAATTATCTAAGAAAAACTGTCCTTTTGAAAGTTTTAACTTCTGATATTGATGTGGAGTAATTTCGTTATTAGATTCTGTTCTTTTGGTTGCTTGAGATGCTTCAAAAAATTTATCATGCATCAGAAGAAAAATTAGTATTTTCCATTTAATTCCAACTACCTTTGCTTATATTTACAGATACTCGTATTTCGTCTAAAATGTGCAGACTTCTTTAGTGTATCGTACTAATAACTCGACTTACGAGTACGAGTACGAGACACTAAAAAAGGCTGCACATTGTAGACGAAATACGCGTATCTGTCAAGATAAGCAAAGGTAGTTGGAATTAAATGGAAAATACCAATTTTTCTTCTCATTTCTAGTTGCAGGTATTCCATTAAACAGCTCAAACCCTCTAGGATGCATCACTTTCGCTGACAAAACTGATACTAGTTCGAAACAACGGAATAGATGGAGTATAATCCAAGCAGTATAAAAAAGAATCGGTTTTTGTTTAATTATAACAAACTTGTTGACTTATTTGACAGTACTCAGTAATTCGATGTGATGCAAAAATTAACTTTTCCGATAAGCCTGTCGCGTTGGAGCCGTGGATTAGAACCCATATAAACACTCACATATTTAAAGAAATACGTATTTCTGATAGGGGCAACCCCTGCGTAGAGGTTAACATCCATACTTTTCACGCTAAAGGCACGAGTTCAAATCTCATCCCTGCAAAGTAACGGAAATACTCAAAAGAGGTGTTTGAGTGACTAGGAAATGACAAAAGAAATCGGACTGTTATTCTTTTCGTTGGTGATCATTTCCTCTAAAGTACATCAGATGAGTTCTAAAACTTAGAAAATAATGTATCGTCTCTTTGAAAAATAATGAGAGAGAGAGTGAGAGAGAGACTGTCAGTCAATTTTAAATTGAGTCGAAGTCGACTCTAGTTCGTCAAAAGTGTAGTCACATATTATGAGTAAACTGATTAAACTCACTTATGAGCTCGTGAAGAGAAGTAAAAAAGGTCGAGAAACTTTTAATCACTCGCTCGAAAATGCATAGAGTAACGTTAACTCAGTGTTTAGAATCGTAATATGAAAAAAATAGTATTTAATATAAATTTATTTTAAAGTGGGTTTGTGGCGTTAATCATTCAAACATGCTCTTTTTAGTTCGTTGATAATGAGATTTTCAGCCTGGCTGGTTCATATCCATCGCAGTTCGATACTGGTATTTTCGTACTGTTCGGGGTGAGATTCAAACTCGTGACTTTGGCGTGAGAGGTGTGGATGTTGACCACTATGCCGCGGTCGCCCCCCAAACATGCTTTTTTTATCAGGTTTATTAGAAGTTATTTTCTGTCCTTGCAAATTTCTATAAGATCTTAACAAATTTGTTTATAGTTACCCAGTTGATAACCGGTTTGTCCATGGTAACAAACCGTTCGTTGGTAAGTTTTGATAAACGTGGCACAGGAATTCCAAACCCTGCTATAGTCTGGAACATCGTTTCGATGCCTGTTGCCACATCGACGCTTTCAGTAATAACTATCTTTTCAGCGACAATAAATAATTTACCAGCTTTACACGAGTCTACCAAACAATGCCTCCACGGGTCTCTCAACTAACATTAATAAATTAATATCGTCAAAACTATTCGACTGCTGTTTTGACGTAGGACTTCGTCTATGTTTTCAATACTGGGATACACGTTCAAAATGCAAAAATTTTGAGCATCGCAAAAAGCTGCTAGATTTCGAACGTTAATAACTAAGTCATTTCTCGATAGATTTCCAAAATGCTTACCCCAAACCCCTCGATTCCAATATATAAAGCTATTGATTTTTAACATTCTGAACATTTAACATTTTGAAATAAACGCAAATATACGGTGAAGACTTGTGATGCCGATTTTTCAGAGTAAATTTACTAAATGCACAATATTTTCCTATCACAGACTTCAAATTTAAGTGAGGGACGTCTCATATGCAACAGTGCACGATACATAACGGGGACGACTTCAAATTAGCTTGGCAGCCATGGAGCTGTGCTGAGCGGCAATGGGCCAGTTCTGCATTGGCAACTGGTCTGGCGGTGCAAGTACTGTGCAAGAGGGTACACGGGCGCCCAACCAGCCAGAATGGCTCAGGTGGCTGTCGCTAACGAGTGGCTGGCTGCCATTTGTTATGCAGTCGTGTGCTATGCTAAGCACGTGGAAAATTTGCTGGTTGGCGCAACCACAAGGAGCGAAGCATGTATGATTCAGTTGAAACTCAAATCACGTAACTGTCAAGTCAATGCCCGAAAAATCAGTAATAATTAACTTGGAATTCCCAATCAGACTTTCAGCAATCTGTAACGCAATAAGTATAATGGTCTCCACCTGAAAGGTGTTTCAATCAAAATATGGTCCACTTAAACTTGACGCATTTCCTTTCATCGTGCATTAAAAAAAATTGCACACCGCTCATTTTTAAGATGTGTACGTGTAGCATCATGTCTCTGTTTTGATTTTGAGACAAGCCCTTCAGTTATCAAAATGTCGTCGAAAGAAGAGAAGCAACGCATCAAAATTTTGCACGTGCATGGCGAAAACCCAAATTATTCTCCCGCCAAGTTGACGAAATTGTTGAATCAACTGTTACTGGGTTACTGGGAAATCGAAAGCCGAAGGCCACAACGACGACAAAAAGAGTTGCCCGCTCTTTCGACCTCTCCGTCCGAGATGTCGCAAAGCAGCTGGGAGTGGCGCCATCAACCGTGGATAGAGCTAAAAAACGAGCTGGACTGTCGACTTACAAGAAAGTCGAAACTCCAAATCGCGACGATAAACAAAACACGTCAGCCAAAGCACGATCGTGAAAGTTGTACACGACGATGCTGACGAAGTTTGATTGCGTGGTAGAAGACGATGAAACTTTCGTCAAGCCAGACTTTAAACAGCTTCCTGGAAAAGAATTTTATACGGCAACCGGACCGGGAAAGGTGACAGATAGTTTTAAGCACATTAAATTGTCAAAGTTCGCGAAGAAATATCGGGTGTGGCAGGCGAAGAAATATCGTGTGTGGTACTGTGGCTTGAAGAGCAACGTTTACATTGCGACCGGATCCGTCAACCAGGAAATTTATCTGAGCGAGTGCCTACACAATTGTTCCGTTCTATTTTGGCCGGATTTGGCATCTTTCCATTACGGAAAAAGGGCCATGGAGTGGTATGCTGCCAGCAACGATCAAATGGTGCCCAAGGACAAGAACCCTCCCAACACGCCAGAGCTCCACCCAATCGAACAATATTGGGCCATCGTCAACCGGAACCTTAAGAAGACTTACAAAGCTGTTGTGAGCGAGAAACAGTTCAAGGCACACTGGCGTTAGCTGAATATATCTCCTGTATTCTGTATTAACTTAACTTGAAAAAGAAACAGAATTTGACTTATTAATAAAAACTTTGATCGACTCACACACACTGCTGATCGGAACACCCTTTAGTGGATCATATCAACACAACCACCGCTGCCAGCACAGCCGTTGCTCTTTCATCATACCAACATTTGAACCCTTTCTAGAGCCGCCAAATGATTTCTTAAGAGCAAATCATAGAATTTTCTAACATACTTACTTATATATGCCAATCCAACGTCCCATTAGAGCCACAGGAATAGAGCGACCACCATCCACGAACAACAATCGTGTTGCCGAAAACTTGGTAATGCTGTTGGTGCTAATTTGATAGCTTGGTTTTCTTGAAGGCTAAAGCTCGATTAAATTTAGACGCATTTAAGTGATCATAACTCAAGAACTTGACAACATACACGGTTGATCAAAACAAAAGGATATTTATTCAGTTTTCAAACGAAATATTACAAGTTATTACACTTTACCGTTTCGAACGAACTGTCGCACTCTACTTGTGATCGATACCATCATGATCTGCACAGTCGCTGGTGACACTGTACCGGCGAACTTATTCCACTTCAAACGCGTTTGTTGTGTATTTGTCATTTCTTTACCGCATCTTCGAAGTTTTCGCTTGACAATTGCCCAATATTTTTTGATCGGTCTGAACTCAGGGAAATTCGGAGGATTAATCTCTTTGGCATCGAAATTAACATGGTTTGCAGCAAACCATTCTAGTATCTCATTAGAGTAGTGGTAGCTGACTAGATCCGGCAAAAACATAATGTGTTGCCGACTGAAGGGTAAAATCCACTTTTTAATTTAAACCTTCGACTTCATTGTGTGAAATGTGATGAAAACCTTGGTTTTAAGGCCACAACTGAAGATTCCTTGCCACATCATTAGTTTCCGAGCAAACTTATTAGCAAAAACAAAAGGAAAGGATATCTCCAGTTGTCAGGTTAAATTTTCGTCGTTAATAATCCATTTTGATATATGTTTCGTCATCCATTAGAATACAGCCATCAAATTTCGTCAAAACTCGTTCGTATAGTAATCGTGCTCGCTTTTTGGCCACTAAATTTTGATTTAGAGAGCGATTCGGATGTTAACTGACACAAAAAGACTTATATCCTTCTCTTGAAAAGATATTACGCACGGTGTGAAAGTTGGAATCGTATTTCTTTGCCAAATCACGTATGGAGACACCTGGGTTACCTTTCACGTACAACAACACCTCTCCTCAGCTCTTTGTCCCTAGTGCCTCTTTTAGTGTAGATGGGCTGTGCTCTATCCCCACTCAGAGTATCCTTGTAGCGTTTGATTACAAGACACACCGTTGACTTTGGAAATTTTAACACTTTCGCTATGTTTGAGGCAGACCACGAAGAATTCTTTTGATGTTTGTGCACAATTAGTTTTCTTTTCCCAAGTTCCATGATCCATGATAATTTCGAGATGCGTCAATCAATCGAGAAAAATTTTCATCAATTTATTCGTCAACAAATGCCTGCCAAACGTTTTTTGTTCCAACCACCAGGGACACGGTGGTGTATTGAACCGTGCGTTCAGATATACTTTGAATAGAGCTTTACCACGATATTTTTTTACATCTCGACGATCACCAGCTTTAAACAGTCTTATGATTGCAAGGGGCTTATGCAAGACAGTTGCACAGCGACAAAATACCACAGCAGGACCAGGAAAAATTGAACTTTTTGACGTAGGACTACGTCTGTGTTTTCAATACTGGGTTACACGTTCGAATTGCGAAAATTTGGAGCGTCACGAAAAATATATAGGTTTTGAACGTTAATAACTAAGTCATTCCACGATTGATTTTCAAAATGTTTGCACCAATCGATCGGAACATTTTCTACGCTTCGATTTAAATATTAAAAACTATTGATTTTTAACATTCAACTATTGAAATTAACGCAAATATAAGGTGATGTCTTATAATGCCGATTTTTCAGAGTAAATTTACCAAATACACAGTACTTTGCTATCACAGACTTCATATTTAAGTAAGGAACGTCTCCTATGCATCAGGAAAATATATTTAAGGGAGACACGTTGAAATTTTCCTTCAGTCTTTCAGCGATCTCAAAGATGTTGAGGCAGTGCTCGGCTACGCACCGTCACCGGATTGCAGCTCCCACTCGTTCGCATTCACTGTCTGCTATGGAAGGTCTCTACACCGAGTGCGTTGGTGCTGGAGCCCCCGTCTACTTCGCTGCGGCGATGGAATACCTGGCCACTGAAGTGCTCGAGATGGCAGAAAATACCAACCCGCGATAACGCGTAGACCAAAATCATGAACCCTGCCAAATGATTTCTAAAGAGCAAATTGTAGAATTTTCTAATAAACTTACTTGTCTATGCCGATCCAACCTCCCATTAAAACAGCACTTACATTGCAATGTCACTACGTAGTCCTACGTCAACTTGGCGTACAACCCCATTGGGCTGTCCCTTCTAGTTTTTAATTTTCTCGGCGCTGCAATAATCGTTTCTTCAGTTACCACGAACGTTGTTTAATTTGAAAAATCAATTGGAAATGGAGAGGTACTTTGTGTTCTTCGGCTTTTGCTACATCATCTCCCTTCAAATCTGCACAAAAATCTAGAAAGCTATGGCTTAGGTTGAATTCAAGGCCACATTTTAATCACATCATTAAAAAAACAAAACTGTTCACTTGCTCTTACCTTCTATTTCTTCAAACACATTTTTCAATAAATTTAGTCACCTTGTATACATTTATTCCCGTTATACGAAGAAGTATGAAGCCGAATAAGTTGTTTTGTTTCACCGTGATGTCCTGGGTCTGCGAATTCGTAAATCGCTTGCATGTAGGGAAAATCACGCATTCCCAAAACATCTCTTACCTCGCGGAAGGGCTGTCTACCTCTGGCCACTAGGGTATCCAATAGTCATGCTCTGAGGCATAATTATCCGGGCAATGCCAAACTGTATGGGCGATGTCATCATAACCGGTTCCGCACCTACATAAATTGCTATCGACCAGGTTAATTCTGTAGTGATGTGCGTCTTGCAATTAGTGGTTCGACATAAGTCTTGACATCACACGAATGAAACCGTGACTTACATCCGCACCTTTGAACCACGATCTCGACGAAACATTTGGAATAATGGAATGTAACCACCGCCCAAGAGAATTACTCGTCCAATCGTTTTGCCAACTTTGAGAGAACTCTGACGTACTAATGGGAAAAATTCATCAAGTGAAATTTTTCTTTTTCTGGGGCCAGCCTTCGCTAGAGAGTCCGCCTTCTCTTTGCCTGGAACTGAGCACGAATGTACTTACATGATCTTTCGACCAACGCACACATCTGCTCCCTTATTTTTGAAAGAAAGTAAGATTAGTGCCTTACTGTTTTCATCGACTTCAGGGCTTCAATAGCAGAGCTCGAAAAAATTGACAGCCGTCTTGAACGATGAATAAAAAAAATATTCAGTAGGTACAATTTTAACTCTCTTCATTTCGTTCAATCAGTCACGCAATATATTCGTGTTTACTATTTTGCTATGCTCAGTCATTCCGTTGTCCTCGTGTTCCACACAACTCATTCACACCACAGCAAAGGACACAGCTATTCAAGCCTCAAGAGATTTTAGTTCCTTGACTGAATGTTCTGTTAATTAGTCATTCATTTTCGCGTTGGTGAGTGATTTTTTTTGCCACAGGATTTCAAGTATTCCCGAACATGGCTGAAGGCAAAGGAAGTCAAAAGGCCAAATGGCCAAAATCGCTACAGAGTTTGTGGAGCATTTGTTCGAGAAAAGGCATTTGCACGATCGATTCGAGAAGTTTTGGTTTTTTTCACTTCATTGATTCTCCAAATGAATGACTGTTCTTGCGTCTTCACGGTAGAACGTTGAAATTGAATGAGTTGTTTGCACATGCGTACATTCACTGCTTTCTGGAACGAATGAATGATCAAAGTAAAACAACACAAAACAAGTTGACTCATCTTGCACAAGAGATTCATGAAGGCAAATTTGTTTTTACTTCATGTTCGCTAGGAACAGTGCGTGATGACTAATATTTTGACTCAGTCAGGGTGCAATTTGAGAATTGAATATGATATTTTCAAGCTCTGCTCAATAGAACTGAGAATTTCTGAGAAGATGAAATAATGGTCTATGGGTATGTCGGAAATTATCCCCAATGCGAAATTGATTGCTGCCAGCTCAGCAACATATACGGAACAAGGTTCCTGAAGTTTCCGGAAGGCAGATAAGTATTCATTGTAAACAACGAAACCAGCGGATCCACCAATGCGTGACCCATCAGTAAAAATTCTTCTATTGCAATTGACATGTTGGTACTTTTCAATAAAAAACTAGAAGGGACAGCCCAATGGGGTTGTACGCAAAGTTGACGTAGGACTACGAAGCAATGTGCAATCTAGATCGCTTGATTGTTTAAAAAGTGGTAGAAATTGGTTTCCTTCCATATCTAATTCCCATACATCTTTATTGATATAGCCTGTCTTGGTATTTACATACATACATCTTTCTTTCACTGCAAATAATATGTATGACATATGATATCAAGATACTCAATATCACGTAATAAACCTTGTAGTGCGAATGAGTTATTGGTCATTAGGGAAACTTTTACCCAAGAGGCTGGTTTCGTTCACCCCCAATTGCATACGGTTTCTACTAGGCCTATGTGTGTACAACACTGCTAATGTCGAAAACATTACGGCTTCGGCACACGAAAGATATTTTTCGCAATCAAACACTCCAAAACCAAGCCCCCAGCACTCCCAAAGAAATGTCAAACTCTCTTTCCAGTTGTTTTGATGGCCCTGAAAAGGGCCATTTTGAGTTCAAGGGAACAGCTACTGCCACCACCTCACTTCGTCATGAAGCTGGTTTAATGGCCACGGCTTCGGTTCGCTCGGAATCCTCGTGTTTGGCTAGCTCTCCCGGCAGCATGATTGAAAGGCGATTTGAGTTTCCAGAGACGTCAGGGCCATCCGCCAATTTATTTAAGTCACTCGGGCAGCTACTCTTTCTATCGGCTCGGAAATGTCATTTAAGAAGCAGTTCATAATGCTTATCGCTTTGGAGGAAACGACCGAATCGGGTTAAAATGCTTCAGCACCTGGTAGATGAGGTGCTAAACGTTTTCTTCATTCAAACCTTGCTGCAGATGGTTGTGGTCTGTTTGGGGATTCAAAGTCTATTATTGCCGATAGACGTCTAGGTCGAAATAGTGCTAATTGAACGATAGACCAGCATTGGTAAGTAAATATGTAGAAAATTCAATTGTTAACTCTTTAGATAGCATTTGGGGGCCCTAAAAAGGCCCTAATAATGACACGGCCCTGGTTGTATTTTCTACGATGGTTGAGAGGGCCACAATCTTTAACGCGTAGAAGATAACTATCGAACCACATATTTGCAGCCATATGCTGCGACATTTCACTTTCCAAATAATTATTTGATTCCTATCGAATGATTAAAATTTCAAACAGCACAATAGAAATATTCAACCAAACAAACTCTTTATTAAGCAAGCTGATTTGGTCGTACTGGAAAAGACAGATTTAGTTGACATTGTTCGAGATTGAATTTGGGGTTTCTTCTTGATATTCTTGGTGATGTGGGATGATTTTTGTACCGTTGTTGTCACGGGTGGCTTTTTCCCATTAGCTCATAGGCTTAAGGCGGTACCAACGAAGTCAATGTGATTCAAATTGCATCAAAGGGGACGAACTTCAGTTATTGCGCCACAATAATTAGTTTAAATTAGTGCACGCTAGACGGATAATTTTTTTAACAGAAATTTGCCTAATTTGCTTGCTACTGCCAGCAACTAATCTGCTAGGCATAGCTAGGAACTACAACGAAATCAACCACATGGCCGGTCTCTGACGTATTGCAGTTCGGCTCGAATTATCCCTTCTAGAATTTCGTTGGTTAGTTGTTCAACGTTCTTTGTGATATACCCCGGGACGCGGTGTTTAATGAATGCTATGCTCAATTACAAACACTATAGAAAAATTCAACCAAACGAACTCTTTTGTTAACAAACTGATTTTGTCGTCCTGAAAAGGACGGATTAAGTTGACGGGGGAGAAATAGTTTGCGATTCCACTTGGGCTTTTCGTCTCGTTACGGGCGGCTTTTTCCCGCCAAATTGCAGGCGTCAGCAAAAATAATTCTCGCAGCGATGTTGATAGGAGAATCGGCATCAACAGCCAACTGCACCAACGCCTCTCTCTGCAACAACTTCTCGCCAGGATGCTTGCTGCCGCCTGCTGCGTTGAAACAGTCACTGCACAGCTTCACGACTGTTGAAAGACTGAAACTAAATTTCTGCCAAAAGCTGGTATGTTATGGCGTCGGATGCTATTGAACAAAAGAAGGCGGTACCAACGACGGCAGTGTGATACAAATTGCATCAAAGGGGACGAACTTTAGTCATTGTGCCACAGTAATTAGTTTGAATTAGTGCACGCTAGATGGGTGATTTTCTTAACAGACATATGCCTAATTTGCTTGCCACCCAACTAATCTGGTATGCACAACTAGGAACTATGGCGAACTCAATCACATGGTCGGTCTCCGACGTGTCGCAGTTCGGCTCGAATTATCTCTTCTAGAATTTCGTCCGTTAGTTGTTCATGGTTATTTGTGATATTCTCCGAAACGCGGCGTTTAATGAATGCTATGTTCAGCCGTGACGCGGTAACTGAATTTCAAACAGCACAAGAGAAAACTTCAATCAAACTCTTTAGATAGTAAACTGATATGGTCGTCCTTAAAAGGACGGATTTAGTTGACGGAGGGGAAATACTTTGCGATGCTCCTTAGGCTTTCTTTTTTAATTCAGCTCCTCATCGTTATTGCTGGCCATCTGCAGGTGACGTGGTCTTCTTCCTTTCACGGGCGGCGTTTTCTACAACGTGCTCGCCAAACACGTCTGTCGCATACGGATGCACAGCGACAACTGATTGTTGGTCTTCCTTCGGTCGTTCCCACATGTTCCATAATTGCTGGCACGGTTACTGTGGCAGTGTGAACCAATCAGAGCGTAGCGCAAATATGATGTCATTTTCGACCAATAGCTTTGTGCGTTCAGAAATTTTTGTGAGACGGGGAAAAGTTATTTTGAAGAAGAAGAAGACATTTGTTACTCGTTTCCTATGACCTTGCTAGGGAAAACAACCTTTTCAACCTGTTGATATGCAAATTTGTATGGGAGCAAAAGAAGGTCATTTTCCAATGAAAAATTGAACTACTTATACTAATTGAACTGCATTCAAATTTCAATGCGACAAATTTGTGAGTCTTTTTGATCAAATGGTGTATGAATGAAGTCATTCTGTTTAGTCGAACGAGAGTTATAAGCGTTCAAAAACCTTTCACTTTTGCGTAACGCTCTCATTTTTCAAAATTTTGAAACGGCACCCGGTATAGAAAAGAAAAACGTAGTCCTACGTTAAAAAATGGGGAATTAAAATAGGTCAAAGTTGATCTGGAACTCCTTGAATAGCCCGTTTTATGGAGAGATCATAACCAATGGAGTAACAGTGATAAGCGTTCACTAGGAGAATTATAGCATGGAAGACTAATATCGGATGACATATAGTTAACATAGATTCACAAGAATCCAGGCTGGGTACTCAATTCAAGCATTTCTTCGAAGTTTTCAATCACAAGGTTGTTACTGATACCACACTTGATCAGTATTCTAGATCAGAGCTTCCAGAAGCGATTCTTTAAAGGTTTTACTCCTGCCTCCAGGCTCATACTATGCGTTGAGTGCATACAGCCAAGGGCAATACGTAAACAACGATATTGAACGTGGTCCAATTTAATGAGGTGGCTGTTTCTTGCCGAGAGGAAGCAAAAAGAGTTATATTCGAGAACTGAAAGAATAGTTGTTTTGTAGAGTTTAATTAGGTCTTCCGGGTGAGCACCCCACAATGTTCCGGAAATTGATCTTAGAAAATTGATCCTTGGATGACATTTCTGTTTTAAATACGCAATGTGAGCACTCCAAGGGCATTTTGAATCAAACATGACTCCAAGGTATTTGAAGGTCAAAGATTGGGTAATGTCTCTTTCCAACAGCTTCACCCAAAAGTGGAAATTGTAGCAAAAAATGCAATTGCAGTTTTTGCAATCATATCTTGAGAAATTCGCATGATTCTGATAAGGCAATTTTGCCCATCATGATCCACAAAGCTTTTTATGGTATAACCAAAGCCATGCAAGTGTGTGCAAGCGATTATCGCTGTGTGCCTAGCAGGGATGCCAGATAAACAGACATGTCTGTATTTATACAGACATTTGATCATGCTTACAGACCCCATGCAGATTAAAGACATCATACAGATATTGCGATAAAGTTACAGATTTTTACATACTGATATCTTCAGTAAGATGAAAAGAAAAGATGATATTGAGACGATTTTATTTTCCATATAGAAGTGGCATATTTAATTTCTTGACCTAAAGCATTCCATATTTATAAAAAGATGACTGCAAAGTTATTCAGTTACACCGAGAATGTAGTTTGTAAACTTTAATTACAGTTTATTCTTTTTAAAGATGCCAATGTTGTCATGTTTTATTTTTCAATTCCGTTTTAGTTCTAAGTGAATTATTCATAGATGCTTGATGTAACGAAAGGTCTTGGAAGCTTTAAAACATTGTGAAGGAACTTTAATAAAATTTTAAGAATCTTCTAGATCATTTGAGAACGGTTCAGTTGGAGTCCTGCTATTACTTGATGTATGTATGTACTACAATGAAATTAAAAAAAAAAGGATAGTACAAGCAATAATCAATAGAAAACAAGTGATTTGAAATTACCAATCCCTTTGGTTCCAAGCTTACATCTTACACCTTGCAATACGTTCTTGCGCTTTTTCGCTACTAGAATCTTTGTTTTTGTTTTGATTCGCAGTGTAATTTTGACAGAATATTAAAGGTATTAAGATGGGGACCGAGTTTGGGACCGAGTTTTGGAGCAATGCAATGGGACTTCCTGAGCCGAGTACTATATCTTTTTTCTTTTAGACTGTCCACCCCCTGGTACTTGCGGGAGTGTGAAAAACTATTAAGCATTTCAAACATAAAAAAAACTAATCACAAGTGTACTCATCAGAGTACACTCTTGAGTTTATTACATGATTTTAACGAACTCCAGTACTTTTAAAAAAATTATATACCGTATGCATTACAAAAAATGGACTAATTTAGCTGAAAAAAATAATTGAATGGAACAAAGTTTCCTTAAATTCTATGTTTATTGAGCTTTCTACAAAACTGCTTCGACGCTTTGCCGAGCGACCGTACCGGAGTTGAACAAAACCTTAGCCATGTGTGATATAAAGATGAATTTCGGCAGCTCTTTCTTGGTCTTGGCTTTTTCGGTTTGGCCACAACATTATTGGAGTAGATTCTCCATTCGGGTTCCGACCAAACATTTTGTATCGGTCACAGTTGGGGGACGTTGGGACCGTTCTTCAATATAATGTTTATCTTCAGCCGGTTTATCTTCTCCAGTGATCTATTGATTTAATGGACAGAGGACAGGTCCGCCCAAAATCACATTTTCCTTTGTTTGATACTTCTTGATGAAGGAGACAAATTCTAGCACTTCGTACTGTACATCTCCTCGTTAACCGCAAGCCTCGTAAAGAGAATCGGCTTGGTCATTCCCTTCTTGCAGCTAAAGAAAGGTTTTCTTCGGGAGCTTTTAATGGAAGATACATATTTGATGCCAAAGCTTACCTCTTTAGTAAAGGACGTTAAGTTTCCGGTCTCCTGCCAGTCGTTGCCGTCTATTGTGAACTATGTCTCGTCATTCATGAGGAACACGACGTCATGCTTTCCCAAAAAGATGTTTTAAGCAACATTTTCAGTCGCACGATTTGGGTGATTGACAACGCTGCCAATTTGCTTCTGTACAAAACTAGGTTGCTATGATTGCAATAGACAGGTAGATTCACCACCTGGTGGCAGGGTAGTTGCATGAAGAATCGCAAGAATCAGTCCATTTTTTTAAAGGCATACGTAACTTGTTACAAAACACGAATGACCTCAAGAGTACCCGTTGATTTGAAAAGGCCAAGACGCTTTAATGATTTCAAGACAGTTTGTGCCAGTTGTAAAACAGAAAAGTAAATGAATAAGGCTCTCAAAACCAATATATTAGAAAAAGTTAATTTACTTTATTTTTGCGAAATAATCGTTCTTTACCTTGCTCCAAATAAATACTCCTCCCTCCCCCATATTTTGTATGCAAATTTTTGACAAAAATCCTCAATACAGACCAATACAGACATTTTTAAATGTTCCTTACAGACATTTTGAAAAACTATCTGGCATCCCTGGTGCCTAGTGCCTCGACAGTCGCAGCAGCCGTTGGGTTTTTGTTCAACCGTCAACAACTTCTCAATATGGGTGAGACAATGGCACAGAATGCCGCTACGCCATTTGCCACTGTTGCTATTCCGCTGTCAAGTGTTCTATTTTTATTTTCACTCGTCGTCACACTCCCGTCTCCCTCTCATCAGGTCACTATGCGTGCGTCAATCGAAGCAACTGTAGGGCTTTTATTCCGTTTACCTCAAATTGTTATGGTGACTGGATGGTTACAATGAAGAGCCGTCATGTTGACGGTCGCGGTTCGATTCTCAGTACAGCTGATCGTAAACTTTTTTTTGTGGGCCATTGAATTTACTACTACTAAACAACTGCACAACCTCACACACACATTGAATTTTTCTAATCGAATTGATGTGTTGCTTTTTTGCCCACGACCAATGTTGCATTTTTTCTCCAAGTTACGATCCATAACGTGAAATGAAACCAAATCATGCAAAATTGCATTACAATCTTGCTTTTTTATTTTGGGTGATGGAAACTGAATCAAATGCGCCCTTTATATCCAGAAACAGTGAAGCCAATTGCTCCTTGTGTGCAAAGGCCAGTTGTATAGCAGATGAAAGCAACGCTAAACAATCGTTTGTTTCGAAAACCACACTGCGTATTTGATAGCAGGTTTCAACCCAACGGTCAAGCCTTGATAGGATTATTTTTTCTAACAATTACCTTAAACATGATAGCATAAAGATCGGACGGTAAGAATTGTAATCAGACGCTGGTTTTCCAGGTATTTGAATAGCTATTACTTTAACCTGTCTCCATGCGGGTGGAACTATGTTTAATTCCATGAGAGTGTTATACAGGTTAGGTAATCGTCTTTTAGCGATATCGGGGTGATTTTTCAGAAGGTTGAATTTAATCATATCCATTGGCGTAACTACAGGGGGTGCCTAAGGGGCCAGGCCCCCTCCAGAATTCTGTAGGCCCCCCCCCCCCCCAGGATTTTTCCCTAATATATTTCTAATTTGAAATGAAACACTATTCATAATCTCTACGGAATTGTGGGGAGCAGGTAGTGACGTTTAGCACGCACACTTCAGCGCCATTTAGATCAAAATGAGTGCAAGTAAGGAGAAGAAAAAGGCATTTGGAGAAGAAAACAAACCATCATTCCTCTGCATGTGCCATAAAGGAAAAGGTGACTAAACGTCAAAAAGCCTAATACATAGGTTATTTTTTTCCCAGTGTAAGTAATTTTTGTACTTTGATTCCTTAATATAATAGTGCTCAAATACCGCCTTAATAGAAATAGTGCTCAAATACCGCCAAGAGCACAGCATGGTTCTAGCGTTTACATAACGTTGTTTACATAACAACCTCAGAGAGAAACCCGGTGAGTGTTGCTATGCGTTGATCCTATAACAGCATGTTTTGACGGAAACCCCATCATTGAATGAATACACTACTATGTTTTTATATTGAAAATGTATAGCCTGTTAAGTTGAAACATAAGATTTGAAACACTTTACTTTGTACGTATTTTTGTTTTATTATTCACAGAGAAGACTGAACAATTATGAGTTTTGTTTAAAGGCGCATTTCTTAGATTTCACGATATAATTTTCTTTGTACGGAACAACTGCGTATAGAGCATAGACTCCCCAGATAGATTAAAAGTTTCTAAGCTAACGAAATTATTAACGATAACATCTTCGAAAAATAATGTTTAGAAGTAAGGTAAACATATAATCGAGGTATATTCCTCAAAAGGGTTGACTTCAGTACCACTAGTTGTCAATATACACTGCATAATGGGCCTGGTGTCAAATTTTATCAAAATTCACTTCGCATTATTAGGTTTTATTTTTGGCTGGAATATTTCCTAGTATACAGTAGTGGCGGAAATGTTAAATACATCTACAGTTCTCAATACAAAATGTCATATTTGACTACCGCTAGACAATAGAAGTAACCTGTATTTCAAACTGTGTTGAATTTATAAACTGTGCATTAAAGCTTTCAAAATAACATTAGAAAATTTTAAACCATTTATCTTCTTAAAAAAAGTTTATTTCATAAAGAATGAACCAAGGTGCCGAAGAAGTCATTCTTGTAGAACCTGTTCCAATTTTAAATTATTTGAAAACTAATTTTTTGCCGGAAACCCTTCTAACAAGGCAAATCTGATGCCAATGTGCTTGAAAATTAAAAAAATCCAACACAGTTCAAAACGGTGCATTTGTTATTTTCGCTCTTTATACTAATGTATACTTCGGTAGTTGTCGAGATTCTTTCGCTTCGGTACTTTCAAAAAAAAAAAAAATTCGAAAAATTTCCTTTGAATTTTGATGCCCTGGAATACTTTTTAATGTCCATCAAAATCTTAAGTTCAACCCTCAAATTAGCCATGGATGTTTCATTCGAATTTCCGTGAAACTCTCAGTAGGGTTTCAAAGCTTCCTTCAAATTCTACTTTGAAACAAGCTTGGTTGATGATTTGCTCTCAGGAAACTTCAAAAGAGTTATTTAATTAAAAACTTAAACCGAATTCCAGCTGAGATTGTTTAAAAATGTCCACGTTGTGGAAGCTAGAAAAAAGCAT
>JASCZW010015393.1:0-20658 GCA_034211315.2 Aedes japonicus | reverse complement strand
TGTACCATCCTCCCCTACATGTGTTTGGCTACTCAAGAGTTCTTGACTGACAATGCTTCAGCCGTTGGTTTTTCTAATAGGAGTTACGGCTGACGCGAAGGAACCCCAGCAATTTACCATTAACCTGCTCTATGCGTTAGATAATGAAATTTTGCTAAACATAATAACCATAACTTTTTCTTCTGATTGGCCGCGTGTTTCCTGACATATCCTCTGCAGACAATCGCTCGTCGATAGTGCCTAAAACCATCTTGTCGTGAATTCAGTCGAAGAAGAATTTCGCCTACATTTAATTAGAACCTGTCTACGGTTCCCTTTCTTGTGGTTCCTGACGTTGTTAACGTCGAAAGTTGGATGCTTCAATGTAATTCCTTGTCCGGAAAAAAAATCGTTTTCCTTCTGTTTGAACCGTAAGTTTTCGCTGGAGAAATGTCCACCCCTTTTCGCCTTTCCTCTCCTCGGCAAGCGCCAAAAGTTGAGTGAATATTTGTCACGCAGAGAATGTGAACATTAGGAATGGTGTGAGCAGTGTTGGCGACTCGCAAAGTTTTCCGCTCAACAAGAAAATTAACCCTTGTCAAACACAAAGGTCGTTATCGTTATCCTTTTAACAAGTTTTCCAAGGATGCATGGGAGGATGGTGGTTGTTGGGTGCTGCCTATCAACGAGAAGCGGGAAAGATTCGGTCAAGCAGATAAAGTCTTCCTTCGGTTCGGTGTTTGGTTCCGTGTTCCGTTTCGTGACGAAACGGTTCTTTGGTGCGGAATTTGTAATGGATTTCAACCGTCTTTTCTGGTTTCAGTCGCTTGAGTGACGCGTCGTCTGTCGTTGGGCGGATTGAACAACTTGCTGTCGTCGGGGATCTTAAGGATGATGAGAACGGTTCGCATGCAAATGAAACCGAACGGCTGTGTGTGTGTTGATTTGGCTTTGGACATTCGGAATGCGATATTCTTAGACAAGTTATTGTTTGCAATTAAGTTGGAAATTACGGGAAATGCCGTTTGAAGGAATAGTAATTTTTTAAAGTGAAATTATGTTCTTGTGAAGTATACTTACATCATAGTGTTTATTAGCAGCTAACGGCGAGTCACTGAAAGTAGAAAAAAATAAACTGTCATTCGTTGTTTATAAATGCTGTAATTAAGATGGTATGAAGTTTTCTGTTTGTAATAGATCAAGGAGACAAGGCATGATGTATTGATAAAAGTGAAGCGGTATTTGAAAATATTTGCCCATTTATAGTTCACTGTATAGTCAGTATCTAGTGAGAGGTGGTTTCTCAGATAGTCTACTTCTTCATGGCGATACTGACCGGAACCAACTTATTCTGACGTTGGCTACGAAAAAATTGAGTTGGTTGAATATAGTTGCCCACCTTCACAAATCTTTCACAAATTCTCCATATTCGGAAAAATTCCACCATCCAGGATTGAATTCCGATGGATCCAAATTTAACAAATACTGTCCGACTCCCTTCATCGTTCGAAGCAGCCATTCTGAGAAACTTTTGCTCAGACAATATCCCACAAACCAACCGAAGTTAGCCGTACTGGAACCATCAAAAGTTCTCTAATTATCATTTCCTAACTGCATCCTCGTTCCTCCGAAAACACACACACCAGCTTCAAACATTACCACTTAAGATACATCCACCGTAAAAGAGACATCTTCCGTCCTCCATCCGCAAGCCACGACACATCCCTACAGTGCTGTTGCGGAGCTCTTCTAGTTCCACTTGACAGCGCTTCTGAATTTAATTTGAATTTATTTTGTCCTGCTGCTGCCAAGTGGCAAGAAACTGCATCTCACAAATGCATTCACATACCCGAACCACAGCCCGGGTTGACTCCGTCGTCGTCAACCATGCAGTAGTGGCATGCCAGCCGGACGACGGCGGACAACGCAGAGCTTGATAATCTTTTGTGAATGCCGAACAGTTTACTCTGGGTCTTTTAAAATAAGCAGTAAACTTTACCGTCTCGGGTTTAAGTGAGCGAAAGATAGCTTGCTTTTCCCACCACAACCCGTCGCTTGTCTCGTTCCCCGCCCGGATGATACTCCATCCGGTTCCGTGATAGTGAGATAATTGTGAGAAAAGCGCCCACCTGATGGAGAAGTCGGATGTTGATTGTGCCACGTTGGCGGCTTCGTTGGGCAGGAGCTGGGGGGCAGGATGAAAACTTTTGAAATTAACTACTCGTTTCTCGCTCTCTCGAAGGAGGTGGCTTTTCAGAGTATGCTGAATAATGGCTGTTTTCGAGTGGTTGATGTCGATGAAAGGTAAACCAACTCCTTGGGAGCTTGAATTTTCTTTGTGAGTGAGTTAATTTCCGCCTATCATTTTTCGTTTGATTCTGTAATTAATCTTCATCGTTGCCTTCTTTTCAAGCGTTTGGAATCTTAATGTTACCTGAAGTGGATTATTACTAAAATTTTTCTAAAGTACAATCATACGTGCATTTACTACTACATCGTGTTTGTTTATGAGTTCGGGTTTGCCCGAACGGCGGGTTTGCCCGCTAGAGTACCACATCGATATTCAGCCACTCCATCTCCTCCAACGATCGCTTCGAGTAGTGGGCCGACGCCATATCCGGCCAGAACTCCGCGTCTTCGCCCTTATGGTATTTATTGATGAACTACGCAACTTCCAGCAGGCATTTTGTACTATAAATTTCCTCGTTCACGGCCAGTCCGGAGCGAAAAAAGAGCGGCTTTGACATCCCCTTCTCGCTGATTGTCAGCCACAGCAGCACCTTCTTGGGGAACTTGGTGTGCGAAATGAACTTCACCTCGGAGCTCACTTCCTTTGTGGGGGAAGTCAAATCGTTGCCATCCAGGATGAGATAGGTCTCGTCGTCCATCACCACCGCCACGTCGTGATTCGCCGGGAAAATCGAGTAGACAATATTATTCAGCCGCTGCCGCTGCGTCATCGCCGCAGCTTCGAAACCAGTGGACGCGACTTCCGCTTCCTGATATATATGTTCATGTTCATGAGGTACTTTTTCACTGTTTGGCCGGTTCAACCAACCTCCCGGCCAACCACACGCAGCGATGTAGCCACTTTTTCCTCGGTCTTCCTCATCAGCATCCTTTGAAACTTTTTGTCGCTCAGGGTCGTCGGCCGTCCGGAACCGGGCTTTCTTTCGATGCTCTGATTGTTGTCTAATAGATTGTCTAATGTTGTAGATTCCGGAACGGAGTGCCGCAAGATGTCCGTTTTCGATGCGGCGGGTTGCCGTTCTTTGAACGTGCACACTCCTGAACGGAGTGGCTTCACTGTTTTTGCCATCGCGGTTAGAGTTCGACTGATAGAACTGTCAAATTTTGTCTGCTGACTCATTGGTTACTATGATTGATGCTGCATGGGTAGTTTTGTCAGTACGGGTGTAGGTAAAACCACGATAAATTGGTTTTTTGTCCATTCTTTAAAATGCAAATGTTATTCTCCTCTTTTGTGGAAATGATTACGTGTCATGTTTACTTGTTTTCACTCAGTGTCTTTCTCTCGCCAACTTTGGAGCTATTTCATGATTCAAACGTTTTTGGATGGGGCCTAGGCGTCATTTAAGAGATCAGAGAAACCAAGATGTGAAACGCGGTTGATCGAGCTGTCAGAAGGTACTGTGACACTGGAAAAAATCTGGTCAAAATCGGTCGGTAAGAGATGCGTGGACGATTACAATCATTAGGGAAATGATTAGGAGAAAATTTCACGGGTCTTAGCGGAAAATGGTTGTTGATTAAAATTATTGAAGATTTGGATCTCCTGGCATTCAAAAAGCGAAAAACTGCTGGAGTTTTGGAGCCTTCGAAGAAGAAAAGGCACTATTGGGACAATTCAATTCAAAGTAGTATTGGCCAACTTATCAACCTGTGGTTCTCTAGCTGCGGGTAGACCGGATAACCCTTTCGAATGTGGGTGTATCATTTGCGTAGTTCGGAGCAACCCCCGACCCGTATTGCCTGAAGTCCACTTCAGCTGTACCGCCAAACTCCAGAGCCCCTAGATTCGCTACAAATCGATCCACCACTCCTGCAATAGCCGTCTTAATTTCTGCGTGTGGTACTTGGCCATCGCGTCCTGAGAATACTCGCCGTCTTGTCCAACCAATTCGGACTCGTTCGTCTACTATTACTACTACTAGATCTCCAACGTGAACTGGTTTGCAATCAACGAACCACCAAGCACACGGTGATTGTTGGCAGATACTCTTTTATCCATCGAGTCCAGAATCTGTCCAAAAGCTGTTGGCACAGGTTCCAGTTGCAGCGTTGCATCGCCTTATCGTCGTGGTTGACTCCATTAGTGCTCAGCATTAAAAAAACTGTTCGGTGTAAGTGCTTCTTGCTGCTCGGAGTCAAATGGTAAATAGGTGAGGTCTCGAGTTCACCAAAGATTCCGCCTCGGTGAGCAACGTAGAGTTTCTTCATCTGGATTACGACCGATCCCTAGTAGCACAATTGTTGCTTTTTGGTTGAGATAACATAAATATGACTTGCTAAGTCAAAATCAAGTTATCACAACTAATTATGATCGTAGTGTGCTGCTTGGGATGTGCTGTAGTGCCAGTGCACTTTTCACCGATCGGACCATGTGTTCCCAAGACCCCCATATGCGGCCTAGAAGGTGGATTGAAACGACAATGCGTATCTGTATTGGTGACTTTTGTAGCCAGTTGATGGTTTATTCGTTGAAGCTCTGATTTCAGGTCTCGGCTTGCGCCTACAAAGTTTGTACCCCGGTCGCTGAATATCTCCCTCGGAGCGCTCCTCCGTGCGATGAATCGCTTTATTGGACAGGACTCAGTGGTAAAGTTGTGCACTATCTCGAAATGCACTGCACGTATGGTCAAGCAGGTTAAAAGTATAACCCAACGTTTAACCTTGCTTAACCAACATCGGCCCAACCATAATCCACACCGACGTAGGTTAACGGCCGAATGTGCGCGGTTCGGGGTATCGTCGGAACCATTTTCTATACTTTACTCCACTGACACTGATTTCTGGCCTGTTTCAAAGCTACTCGCATCTCTGAAACATGAAACTTATGGCGTCTCTCGTTGACCGCCGTTTCCGCATTGCAGTGTTTGTATCGCCGGTGATACCAATCGACGAGGAGCTTCGTTCCACCATTAACTTTTGGGAGGATAATTGGAAATTTGAAATCGAATGACACCTGCATCCAGAACGGAAGAGAGCTGGTTCTTTCGATTTTCTTGTGCTGCTCAATAGGAAGTCCTTGGTTCTTATGAAGGATTATGATGTCATCTCCATCGCCTGGTGTTGAATTAACTTGAAGATTGTTGATTCCGCTCTCTGAAATTTAGCCCGGCTCAACCATTATGTCTACTTTACGATTTTCTTCTCGCTTCTGCAACGGAGCATGTCGATGTATCTGTGCACGTAAGCTACAGCACGTACCAAGCGCTCTCTCTTCGAAACCGTACGAACTGTACTAGCTGTGGTACGACGTTGTGATGATGAAGATATATTGGACGTAATTTCTCCACTGTGTCCTCTACGTTAGCCATTTGCTAGGCCATTGATCCGGATGTTGGTAGAGAAAGGATGGGGCCTGGTATCAACGACTATCGCTACTGATATTTGGGCCTTTGCTCTATTTTGTTGCATCATCGGCAACGTTCAAATGTGAGGGTACCCACCGCCATTCATCAGCCTGTGTCAGCTCAAGCATTTCGGTCAGTCTGAAGGCAACAAACTGTCGATATTTCCTAGGATCCGAACGTAACCAAAAATGGAACGTGACAGCCTCACTCCATAGAATCTTGCGGTTTATTAGGAGCGTGTGGTTGTCAATTACTGATTTCGACAACTTCGCACCGAGAACAGCCGCTAACAATTCAAGTCAAGGGATAGACAGCAGTTTCAAGGGTGCAGCCACCAACAATACGAGAATAGGCTACTGCTGCATAAGTTTCTTCGCTAGCATCAACGATGTGCATTTCCAAGGACCGGTAAGATTTGGAAGTGTAACCTGAAAGTAGCAACGTGGAATCACAACTCGGTCCAGATGTTGCAGTAGTTTGGGCCATCTCTTCCATTCATCCAATAGATTGTTGGATATGCGTGCATCCCAGACAAGACCGTTTCGCCAAATGTGTTGCACAAGTACCTGGCCATGAAAAATGAAGAATTCTACAAGACCTAGCAGATCGAAGATACTCATAACACCCGTAGAACTTCTTTTTTGGTCGAGGCAACGCCATCTTGCAACAGCGCCAGTATTTCTTCTTAAAACGCACCTTGAAAACCGAACAAATCATTTTCCGGTTCCCATATCATGCCGAGAGCTCGTTTATACGCAGCCGATTTGTCCACCAACAGCTTACTGATCGATGTTCCCCGACCCGTGTTAGATCATGGTGGGAATTCGACAGCCAATTCCCAATGTTGAATCCAGCTTTGGACTGTACCATAACTTACAACGCCAATTCTACAGAAGTATTTACACTGTACAGAAAATCGTCCACGTAGTGAAGTTTTATGATTGCTTCAGCTGCTATTGGATATTGATGTGCGTACTCCTCGGCGTTCCGATTTTTATCTCATGGAGCTGCAGTAGGAGAGTAGGTGAAACCGATTGTTACCACGTTCATAACGTACACATCAAAGGGTTTGGATGGATCGTCTGGAAACACAAACAACTGAGCCGATCGATCTTCGGGACGGATTAAGAGCTGGTGTCGCAGACATCCGCATTGATAGCTCCGCACAACCGCACTGATAGCTAACTGTCGGAACGGGCACAAGACTGCAGTCAACGGTGCGAGAAGATCTGGACCCGCAAGAAGATTTGAATTGTGGGACTGGCCTTGGACTTTTGCTGCTGCGTCCGATACTAACCGAACCTTATTCGGCTTCCTCGGATTGACTACGGCATTCAAAGGTAGAAACCATGTACGTTTCGGATCAACACTGGTCAATTCTTCTGGGGTCACTTTGTGTGCGTACCCTTTAGACTGATACTCTTTCAAATGGTTTCAACTAGTCGGCCTTCCAGGCAGCGAAACCTCTTCTCCACCATTGGTCTGCTGTCAAAAAAAAACTACACCTTATCGTATTTCCACATCGAACCTGTTTGAAATCTTCCTGATTCTGTCCGGATAGTGGTACCTTCAAGAATTTGCCGATTCATTTCTTTCAACGATCTAGGATACAGGTCCCATGCCAACTCCTTGACCCACTTAAAATCCACCCGTGCCTTGAGCCCTGGACCCTCCTCGGAACCACCTTTCGGTATTACTTCGGGGCTATTGTGCTTTTTAAACACCCACTATGTCTAACTACTTTGGGCTTTAGTAGTTAGGTGGTCCCTGCGACCTGCCTTTGGTCGTTTCACCATTTTTGTTGGAGATCGAGGACGATCTGGGAGGCTGCTACGCATACCGCGTCCCAGATGTCCCGGTCCTGGCACATCCTCAGGACCAAATTGACCGGAGTCGTGTCGTGACCGCTTACGGCAATCATGCTGGATCTGGCGCCGTCGAAGCGAGGACATGCGAAGAACACATGTTCTGCAGTTTCCTCGACTCCCGCGTACTCGCTGCATGCGGAGGACTGTGCATGCCCATATTTATGCAGTTATTGTCTAAAACAGCCGTGGCCAGACAATATCTGCGTTAAGTGGAATTTCGCTTCACCGTATCGCCTACCGACCCGGTTATTTCCGGAATTAGTCGGTGGGTCCACCGACCTTTGGTGGAGTTGTTCCATTCCCTTTGCCACTTAACCTTGGATGCGGCTATAGTGGTCTTCCGAATACCTCTTGTTCCACGTTGTTCGAAGCACTCTACGTCCTCTTTTATGACCATGCCTATTGGCATCATCCCCACAAGGACGCAGACCGCGTTGCGTGATACCGTTCAGTATGCACTAACCACTCTTAGGCACATAAGCCTGTGCGTACTCTCTAGCTTACTTACGTAGCTCTTGGTACTCAAGGCGGTGATCCATGCCGGTCCGCCGTACCGAAGTATGGACAGGGCGACACTGGCCAGGAGTTTACGCTTGCTCCCTTGCACCGCCGAGCTATTCGACATCATGCGGGATAATGCCAATATAGCCATAGAGGCTTTCTTGTAAGCGTAATCGACGTGGATGACAAAGGACAGCTTATCGTCGATCATAACCCCAAGATACCTCAAGAACCTCTTCGATTCCACCGTGCAGTTACCTGCACTGATCGTCGCATGTTGCTCCGATTTCCTATTATTCACCACCGTGACCTCAGTTTTATGGTGGGCTAGCTCCAATTGCCTGGAGCTTATCCATCTCTCCACAATGCCAATGGAGTGTGAGGCCGTTAACTCGACCTCTTCGATGGATTCACCACATATCTCCAGGGTGATGTCGTCTGCGAACCCGACTATCTTCACCCCACTCGGGAACTCAAGCCACAGTAGCTCGTCGTACATCGTGTTCCATAGCACCGGACCCAGGATCGAACCTTGTGGGACGCCTGTGGTGATCTGGACACGTTTCTGGCTTGCCTCTGTATTGTATACCAGTACGTGATTCTGGAAGTAGTTTCCGAGAATCTTGTACAGCTACCCAGGAACTTGTAGGCGTTGGAGGGAGTCGGCGATAGCCACCCAACTGGCGCTATTGAATGCGTTTCTCACGTCAAGGGTGACCACTGCACAGTATCGTACTCCTCGCCTCTTGCGCTGGATTGCCACCTCAGCCGTCTTGGTGACGGACAGGATGGCATCCACCGTCGACTTCCCTTTGCGGAAGCCAAGCTGGTTATTAGACAGACTGCCTATACCCTCCGTGAACGTTGTCAGTCTGTTGAGGATTACCTTCTCGAGCACCATACCTGCTGTATCCAACAGATATGTAGGTCTATATGCCGATGGATCTCCTGGTGGCTTCCATGTCTTTGGTAGCAACACAAGGTTCTGAATTTTCCAGGCGTCCGGAAAGACGCCCTCGTCCAAACACTTTTGCATCACCACCCTGAACATTTCGGGATCCAGCAGATCTTGAAAATATGTGCAACAGACGATGAGCTGGCAGCTCAATATCAGCGGATATACATACTTCCAAAAACAGTCCAACCTAATCTGGTTTTGGCAGCGGTAACGTGGCTGGCCCTTTGTTTCTTCCCTGCATTTTATCGATGTCATCAGGAACGAATTGTCTAAGCCAATGAAGATGAGTGGGAACAGCAGGTGCGTAGCTATCGACTGGCAAACCTAGAAGATGCGAACATTTCTCGGCAAGTTTACTAAACTCCATGGATTGCATTGGCAGATTGAGACTTGGGGGCGACCCCGGCGTAGTGGTTAACATCCATACCTCCGCAAGTACTCGCTTTACATGGAAACTTTCCTTGGGAACCTAAGCAACGACGGCACAGAAAACGCTCCTGTGCAGATTTCCAACGGTCGCTGAGACTCATCTTGCAAAAGGCATGACAGTCCTTTACCTCATGGCCATTCTTCTGACAGACGAGGCAAGGCTTTGGGTTGTTTTTTTGACGTTCGATACTGTTGAAGCTCTCTAACTTTCTCTTCTCAGTATCATGTTTATTGGTTCGATGACCATCTGCTTCGTGACTGAATGTCACGTCACTAGCGGCTGTCTCCAGTTGTTCCATATAAGACCTAAATTTTGTGAGATCGACAATTGCATGTTGACGCTTGAAAAGAGACCAATTTAACTGTAGAGTGTAGCTGGTAGTTTATTAACCAACTCCTGAAGCAGTAAAAGGTTCGATGGAGGTGGCTACAGCGATTTTTGCATGCCAACCCGAAAGTGATTAGCGTCTCTAGATAATCTGGCTTGGTAGACGGTGTTGAACGTACTTTGGACAACAAAGAGTTTATGATTTGGTTGTCCATTCAGCATTCTCGATGTATCGATAATTAATTGGACTGACCGATGCATCAGATAATTTCAAACTGCTTCCAAAGCATTTCCCTTGAAACAGCGTTGCAGTCACTTAAGGTTTTCAGGTTATCACTACCAAATAACTGAATAGTGCATACCAAATAATTTTATTTGTTTACATGGCATAATACTATAACAGAGTCTGATAAACAATAATGCCCGATTCATGGTTGCTCCTCTCCAATCCCTTGAGCACGTTGTACCCCCTAGGTCTTGCTCCACCTGGCCTGATTATCTTGCTCGTTGCGCCCCACGTCGTCTTGTACCAACCGGATTCCCGTCGAACACCATTTTTGCAGGATAGTTGCCCGGCATTCTAGCAACATGTCCTGCGCAGCATATACTTCCAGCTTTTGCCACCTTATGAACACTGGGTTCGCCGGCGAGTTGCGTGAGCTCATGGTTAATCCTTCGCCTCCATAATTCGTCCTCCTGTACTCCACTAAAGATGGTTCTTAGCACCCGTTGCTAAAAAACTCCGAGTGCTCGCAGGTCCTCTTCAATCATTGTCCACGTCTCATGCCCGTAGAGGACAACCGATCTTATTAGCGTTTTGTACAGGATGCACTTCCCAAGTAACAATTTTGGTTTTATAAGGTTCTTAAGACCATGTATTAGACTTCAAGCATGCTATTAAACCATGATAAAACCAGCAATGTTCCATGGGTTCGTACGGGAGCTAAGTCTGTTTGATCGTAGTTGCTTGTGGAGCCCATAGTACTTAGGCACGACTTCCACTAATAATCCGCCTCCGGATCTCACGGCTGTTATCGTTGTCCGCAGTAACCAGTGAGCCGAGATAGACAAATCCATCGACTACCTCGAACTGATCGCCGTCGATCGTTACACTGCTGCCCAGTCGGGTCCCCAGTCTGGATTGAGGTTAGTGTCGCCTAATAGCAGACACCCACTTGAAGACATTTTCTCTGATGCGATGGCGCTAAGCTTATTGGAGTGGGGCATTTCCGAAAAAAAACCAAAACCGATAGAAATCTTAAAATTTTGTTGGGACAGATAGGGAGGTTCGGACCGATTCAGCACAACTCGTTCTATTGTATTTTAGTGGAGTGCAGATGGGAGACGGAACGGTAAAGTGCATCGAACGAATCACAAATTGCATCAGTTGCTAGGAGAATGTCCCATCGTACACATAGCTAAAATTGGCCGACTACGATGGGCTGGACATGTCGTAAGAATGTCGGACGACAGCCCTGTTAAAATTATTCTCGAAAACGAACTGACGGGTATAAGAAGAAGAGACGCGCAACGAGCAAGGTGGATCGATCTAGTGGAAGGTGACCTGCGGACTCTCCGCAGCCAGTGAGGCTGGCAAGGTACAGCCATGGGCCGATTACAATGTGACAACTTCTGTGTACAGCAGAGACCACACCGGCTTTGGTCTGATTGGTAGGGTAACAATGCAGAAAATAAAACACAAATTACAGGTTTAGGGCAGAATTCTCTTCAAAGCACTGCATTTCACACAAGAACTTAGGAGATGGCTTTATCTGGTGATTTTTGACTGAAATATCTTGCATTGAATACTCAAACAAATGTTTGATTTCGCAAAATCAACGGAGCAAAAGAAAACACGCCATTTCAAAAGCACAGATTGCTACGATCTTCACGAATTGCGATGAAACTGTTTAGGCAAACGAACTTTTTCGGTCGTTCAAATATGCTTACGGAGTGTCTATTACTAATGAGAAACACTGCTTATTTGATTTGGTGGGGCAAGATAGTTGGTATTTCTTTTTACCATGGGACGCTGCACTGCACGTTGTGGTTTTAGATTAATTTGACTTTTGTCCTTTGAAGCTTTTCTCTATTGCTCAAACAGAAGTCATCTGTCATTCAACCATTTATCATAAATCCTGTGCCACCCTACCAGAACGTGTCGTATGATTCGCTTTGCAGTATATTTTTCTGATTCAAGATTTCGGTAGATATTTTTAGCAGTACTGCTCTTACACGGTAGTAGGGAGAAGGTAGGGAGAATCATCAAAGAAAAGATAACGCGCGGTAATGCAAATTGAAACGAAATCACCCAAATAGACGTTGGTACAGTTTTCTTCTTCCGGAGAAGTTTGTTCCCTTTTCCAAGTTCTGCTAGTTGTCCTAGTAACGGACTATATTCCACTACCCGGTGTGTGACTATGAATATAGACGTTTATCATAGTGTATTTCTCCTCACCCGTCTTTCTGTCTGTTCAGAGCTTCACAACGGTCCTATGTCGATGATCTACATCTTCAAACTAAAAAAAAGAAAACGTCTAGGAAAGATGGTTCGGTATGGTTTCATGTAGAATTTTCCGCACGAGCAAACCTGCATGTCTTCCGGAAAAGAGTACAGAGAGCATGAAAATGGAAAATACACGACCAAAGGAAAAAAGAAAAAAAAGTTAACATGGAGATATCGTCATGATTTCTTTCTAGAGCCATTTTTCTCCTTTCACGACGGCTATCTGGATCGCAGATTTTTCCTTGCCGGGTTAAACAAAGCTTTAAATTCTGATTTAATTTCTCAGCTCCAAATTTATCCTGCCATCCTTCGTCATAGACGAGTTTTAGAAATTCATCGAAAATTGACCCCTTAGTTCCCTGCTCAAAACGATGACAGCCCGTAAATTGAAACTGTCTGTTAAGCATCGCTTAGTGATGTTTTTCTGCCAGAACTTGGTGAACGATGTTTTTTTCTTTCAAAGAAATGAGTATCTTTTCCAAAGGATAAGAATATTCCCTCCTTTTTCTTTCTTCCGGTCGGTTATCCTCAAATTGGTGGAAAAGTACGGAGGAACGTGCGAATGCACAGGGATCAAGTTTTTCGTGCTGCACTGCAGCAGCAGAAGACGATACGATGCATTTATATAAGATGTCCAACTTCAACTCGGACGATAGACGATTGCAGCAGAATATCCAAAACCTCTAAGTGGACTACTTGCATATGGATGTGTGCATGTGCCTGGATAAATGAATAAATTAGGTTTATGTTTAACCAATTTCGTTCTCCTGCACTCATGCTTCGATTCATTCCGAGTACACGGACCTAAACTGCTCAATGTATGCAATCGTTGGACAGGATTTATTATCGTTGCATAATCTAGAACAGCCCTGTGTTGAATACAGCATTTAAAGCACCTTGAGAAGGAAGAAGAACATTTGAGTTAAATAAATGAGCTCATTTTTCAATTACTAAAATAATCAACCTGAGTGTTCTTTGTGGATGGGAGTCAGATCATTCAGTTCATCAATCTATAAAGAGCAGAAAAAATGATAATCAGATGGTTTTCGCGCCAACTCGAACAAATGTTGGCAGCACCTTCTCAGATTACAACGAAACTTTATGGGTGTGTGTGTGACCATGACTAGATAAGCCACTTTGAATACTTAGTTTCTTCATTTTTTTTCTAGACTGTCTTTTGAAAAGGGCTAAAGTTTGTTTTATCAATTTTTTAACAATGTGTTTAATACGTGTTGTACGAATGATTATCACAAAATAAGTATAGTTTTAAGAAAAACATTTTTGAGAAAAAGCCAAACTAAGCCCTACACTGATAAAAAATCATTTAAAAAAAATTCAAAGTCGATTTAAAAAAAAAAACACTTCTTTTGATTTCGATGAAATTCGGTCTCAACATAGGTAATTGTGTTTCCTAACAACCATTCATACAAGATGAGCATTTTTAAGGAAACAAAGTGTTTTTTAACAAAACTTTTTCATGTCCCATTGATATTTTTTCAGTGTGTTTTGTTATCAAAAACTAAACCAGTGAAGGTTATACGGCTATGTAGTCATCTCAAAATGCAATGAAACTTAATTTGTGAAGCACGCATATTCACGCGGCAGCACTCAAGAAGTACGACTCAATATACAATATTAGAACACGCATTTCATACGTGCTACAGCAATTTTTACCAAAACGTTTCTACCCCTTTTCTCTTACCTAATACTAGGTAAGGCTATTTAGTAGAATCGAACCACCTAATCGAAAGAAACGAATCAAGAATTGTACCTAAACCAAATAGAAACTAAACAAGAAAGTGAATCAGTGTCATTCAACGTGTTATCTTCCGCATAACGAAAAACATTTTGCTATATAGTCAAAAGTGTATTTCGAATGTCAAACATATTATCACATTTTATGTTATTGTTATCAAATAGTTTAATCTCGTTTTTACCATATAACCTCTACAATAACACATATTGTTAATATATGCCATATTGTCATTGATAGGTTTTTTATTGTCTGCACTCGGTCTGAATTATATACCAACTTTTTGGCATAGAGTACAGTAAAAAATTTGTTCGTGAAAATTGCCTTTTTTTCATGGTAACCTAACCTAACCACCTATTCAACATATAGTTGTTTAGCCTTTTACCGTTTGACATATTGTTAAAACTATATAGAAGATTGTTAGTTTATAGTTGTCTACTATAAGGGTAAACCCGTATAGAAAACTACCATTAGCTGTATGATAACTATTATACATTTTCCATTCATGTTTCAATCACCATTATACGTATCATCCGTGTATAATGCTGGTGTAATGTAAGAAACAATTCAAACTTTTAACAACCATATATAACGTATTCTATATATTGTACTTTCTAACTGAATTTCAATCCACTTGTGAACACTATTGTTGACTTTAATAATATACCTTTAATTGTCGATTTTTACAGTTTTGAGTACGCTGATCTCTTATTATAGTATTTCTAGTATATCCTAGTTTACTTAAAGTTCCATAAATTAAGGTGTCTTTTTTGTTGGATTACCTTTGCTTTGGTTTGGATTTACTTGTGCTGGTGTTTTTCAATTATATCTCACTCAATTTCTATACCGTTTTCACAATGAAAAGTTTTTAATAAAACAAATGTCAACATCAAAGGTGTATTTTTATTTACTTGGATTGGGAGAAAAAAAACGGGAAAAGTATTGTTCATTATTGTATCATGATTGTAGCAGTTATCATCATGATTGAAATTCTCATATAATTTTACTATACTGTAACGATATCTATTATCTTTTTATATTGTACAAGCTGATCCCTGTGCGAGCGTTGCTACGCCTGCAAATTAATGAATGAACATTACAAACAACTGACCCAATTTTTAATGCGTTTTTTTTACTAAGAAGGGGTTTAATTTTCTATCAGAACATTTTTCTTACCCAGACAATACACAGTTTGTGGCTTAGTTGCATGGGTAATTATGAGGTTTGGTTGAAATTTGTGTTTGAAATCCCCATAGAAACATTTCTCGCACTCAAAAACCCTGCATACCAATGTTGGTTCCATTTGCTTGATTAGTTCTCAAGTTATGCAGAAATTTGTGTTCCGTTTGTTTGAAAGCTTCCCCCCTCCCCCTTTTTCCCTCTCCTCAAGATGGCGTAAGAGTCTCAAATCACCATAGAAACATTTCTCTCCTTCAAAAACCACCATATACCGAATTTGTTTCCATTTGCTTGATTAGTTCTTGAGTTATGCAATAAATTGTGTTTCATTTGAATTGGAACCGCCCTTTCAGAAAGCGGAGGGGTCTCAATCCATCATAGAAACATTTCTCTTCTTTAAAAACCTTCATCTGTCAAATTTGGTTCCATTTACTTAATTAGTTCTCGAGTTATGCAGAAATTTGCGTTTCGTTTCTATGGGAGCCCTCCTCCTTTTCAAAGGGCAGAGAGGTCTTAAACCACCACAGGAATATGTCTCTCCTTCAAACAAATCCACATACCTAATTTGATTAGATTTACTTTATTGGTTCTCGAGTTATGCAAAAAATTGTGTTTCATTGGTTTGAGAGCCCCCCCCTCCTCCCCTCCAGAAGGCCTAAGAGTCTCAAATCACAATAGAAACATTTCTCTCCTTCAAAAACCTCCATATGACAAATTTGGTTCCATTTTCTTGATTAGTTCTCGAGTTATACAAACATTTGTGTTCCATTTGTATGGGAGATCAACCCCCCCCCCCCTTCCACTTTCAGAAGGCGGAGGAGTCTCAAATAATCATTGAAACATTTCTCTCCTTCGAAAACCTCCATATGCCAAATTTGATTCCATTTTCTTCATTAGTTCTCGAGTTATGCAAAAAGTTGTGTTTCATTTGTATGGAAGCCTCCCTCTCCCTTCAGAAAACGGAGGGGTCTCAAATCAGCATTGATACAGTATTTATCTTCAACACCTACACATGCCAAATTTGGTTCCATTTGCTTGATTACTTCCCGAGTTATACAGAATATTGTATTTCATTTGTATGGGAGCCCCCCTTTTCATAACGGGAGGGATCTGAATTCATCATAGAAACATTTCTTGCCTTCAAAAACTCACACATGCTAAATTTGGTTTCTTTTGCTTGATTAATTCTCGAGTTTTGTAGAAATGAGTATTTCATTTGTATGGGACCGCCCCTTTCCAGAGAAGGGAGAGGTCTTTAACTATCATAAGAACCTTACTCGGCATCAAAAACGTCGGCATACAAAATTTCACGCCGATCGGTTCAGTAGTTTTCGAGTCTACTAGGTTCAGATAGACAGACAGACAGACAAATCCATTTTATATATATAGATAGATTTATTATTAAACTATGTGAACGCGTATCGTAATGGTTGAAAAAAATATATTATGAAATAACCAGAATTGAACGCTCGAATAAACAAGTATTTTAAAGATATAGTACCATTTATCTTTTCATAATTATTCAAGTTATCTTCCAACAATTATAAACTGAAGATTAAGTGTATCATATCGATGATATATGTTATGGTAAATCAAGATCTTACCATAACACTTATTTTGAGTCTCGTTACCATACAAGAAATGACTTTTTCTCGAACAATATTCCCGGTGTATTATACAGTAAATGATTTGTGAATAATATTTTTTTCTGTAGTTTTACTTTAGGTGGTATCGTTCAATTATAGTTATATCATAAAATATTTTTTGATTTTTTTTTTGATTTGAGGTTTCATCAATCGATAATCAAAGGTTTATTATTAAAGTCAACAATACTGTTCACAAGTAGATTAAAATTCAGATAGAAAGTAAAATCTACTTATCTAAATTACAACATACCCTTCAAGTAGACTGATAAAACCGCTCCCTTACAAAAACATGTTATAATGATCAGTATCATAACATATATTTTGTGATAATAAACTAAATATTACGTATTGTTACAACAGCTTCCTGTTTTTTTGTTTATCGTGACCATAATTCATATCTTTCCTTCGTTATATCATACAATTAATGAGCAAGGGCACTGTTAATTTCTTGTTTATGAAATCATTATCATTTATAGAATACGCTATTTATCGTTGTTTAAAGTTCGAATGGTTTCTTACATTACACCAGCATTATACATGGATGATACATATAATGGTGATAACAACATAAATGGAAAATGTATAATAATGATCATATAGCTAATGGTAATTTTCTATTCGGGCGGTACCACCTAATGTAAAATAGCAGAAATATATATTAAATATTCACAAATTATTTACTGTGAAAAAGTCATTTTTTGAATGGTAACGATACTTAACAACCTAATAGTGTCATGTTAAGATCTTGATTTACCATAACATATATCATCGATATGATACACTTTATCTTCACGTTCAATTGTTCTTCAATTGTTGGAAGATAACTTGAATAATTATGAAACGATAAATGGTATAATACCTGTAAAATACTTGATTATTCGGGATTGTCGTAACAATAACGAAAAGGGTCGTCAACAATAAGGGAAATGATGGGTTCTCTTTGCGAAAGGTTATAAAAAGCAGTTCTGAAAAGTGTCATTATGGACCAATCGTGTAAATCAAAATTCAACAGATTCAAGTACTATACAAAAATAAATAATCCAAAGTGCAACCGTCATAACCTACGTACCATGCCATCAAGGATAATAGACAACATTCATTCCATGGGATATATCCATAAAATCGACGAATCGATGAGTATTTGTGAGTCATGGCGTGGATTGATATAATTTTAACCTTTTTCATCTTACAGATATGGTACCATCAATCCCATCATTGGAGTCAATCCCGTCAACAGATTAACTAGAGGGTCCATATAATGTTGAAAAGTTTAATACCATTGCTGTAACATTGAGTTTATCGCCATTCTCATCTAGAAACATGAGAAGTATGGAATATCGCATAAACAAATCATTGCAGATTACGAAAGCAGTGCGAAAAAATATCTTCGGAATAGATTCAACGGATGTTGGCAAATTGGAGGCTTATGGTGAGATAATAATGCAGTTAAAGGAGTAGTTCAATCACCATACAACTGACAGAAGCGAAAAGACTAAAATACTATCTGTACTGCCTAAGTCTTGGTCGGTTAAAAAGAATCGTAAGAGAGTTTAACGCACCAATGTATGGTAGGGAGCATGGTATTTTGGAGATGAACCAAACATATTTACCATGATTTGTAAAAAAATAGAAAAGATCATGTTTAAAAATAGCTCTAAGACAAATATTATAATAGGTATATATGAGACATTATAAATAAACGAATATATAAAAGTGAAATTCAATACATATTGCGATCAAACATTAAAACCCTTCCAAATCATTGAATAAATAGGACAAAATCTCCTAACAAATTGAGTTTCATTGGATTCTGGGATGGTTATGACCTTCACTGGTTATGTTTTTTATAACAAAGTACACTGAAAAAAAAATCAATGGGGCATGAACAAATTTTTGTTAGAAAAACTTTGTTTCCTTAAAAGTGCCCATTTTGTGATGTATGAACGGTTGGGAGGAAAAATAATTACCTATCTTGAGACCAAATTTCATCGAAATCAAAAATGTTTTTTTTAAATCGACTTTGAATTTTTAAAAATGATTTTTTTCAGGGCTCATTTTTGTAGGAGTAGTCATTGTTTTATTAAAACATTTGAGAAAAAATCAATAAAAAAAAGTTTATCCCATTTCAAAAGACAGTCTAAAAAATGTTTGAAGAAACTAAGTATGCAAAGTGGCTTATCTAGTCATGGTCTACACAACCAGAAATCTGTAATCTGAGAGGGTGCTGCCAACTCCGAATACGATTTGGGGCGCAAACCGTCATAATGAATAAATTCGATGCGCTGTTATATATGGGACCGGCTTTTTTCTCATAACCTAGTATCCATCTGCAGTATAATTCCCGATTTCAGTCGAAAGGCTTGTATGGCAAATCTTCTGCCTCATCACTCAAGAATCCAAACCACGACCAATCCCACCCCGCAAGTATTCCTCCCCGAACGCTCCAAGAAATAGAAGAAAAAAACACCCCACCGCAAAAGGAATCTCGAGATGAAAAGAATTTATATGTTTTTCCACCCGAATTTGGTGCTTTCTTCGGTTGTGCCAACTTTAAAACGCTCCTCCCGGAGATTCGTTCGTATGGCATAAAGTACAAGGCACTCGGGGTGCGTCTATCGTATTTCGTGCGACAGCGACAACGAAGTCCTCGTTGTCGTCGGAAAAGCGATAGAGATGTACGGAAATTGGCGGTATATTTTCCGCAACCCCTCCCCCCACTTGCAAGCTGTTTCCCGCCCCCCCACGGTGCCCCACGGTGGTGTGATATTTATTTTTCCACCGTTTTGCATCGGAGAAAAAGCTCGGAACTTCGGTTTCGGGGGCTCTTTTTTATGACTGATAATAAATGGCGCATTTTATAGACGTGTTATTGTGAGATGATATATGTGCGAACGGCTTCTGGGGCTCCAACTTTTGCGTGATGTAGAACGGGGGAAGAGGGGGACGCGGAGTCGTTCAAACCGAATTTAAATCGCAGCCAAAATCGGTATGAATTTTTACCGGTCTCTCGTTTGTTTGCTTGCGTTCCATTTGCCGCTAGCCGTATCCAGGGCCAACGGGATTTGTTTGGTGTGATTTAATGTGTTGTTTCAAACAAATGCGAACGAAATTGAATAAGTTTGCTGGAGTACGGTGTGATGTGGCTGGAAAGCTCACTTTGGATGAGGGCAGATGAGATTGAGTAAATAATTTCCCGGCAAGTTTGCTCATTTGTCATGTTGGATAATGATACGAGTGAGGGACAGGAGAGAACCATTTGGACGACTTGAGCTTGACGGATTGGAATGGGGCAGTGGTTCAACTTACCGTTCGTTTGAAATCGGATGGATCTGAAAAAAAGAAGAAGAGAACATTCGTTAGATGTGTTACAAATTGTGGATTATTTTAAAATCAGTATGGAATGGAATGCTCAGTTTGCCTGTAGATGATATAAATAAATGGCTTGCTGTGTTGGAAATATTTTCGAAAAAATCGAAATATTATTCACGAATCGTGGCAATGAAAACAAAATCTTGCCAGGTAGTTGACCAAATAGGAAAAAATTCGCGAAAAAGATTATTTTGATCGAATAGCCACCAATTCGTTTTAGTTTATTATATGAGTTATAAGTTGAAAAGTGCATTACACGATCAATTCGAGTCAACTATCTAAATACAGGTGCTGTGACCTGAGCAGCCTTCTATCGGAGATCGTTTCGAGCATGCTGGGTAATGGAAATAGGTATCAGGAACTTTTACTTTCTTCGGTGTTCATGAGCTTAAATCGACCCTTGAATACTGTAAGACGATTGTAATTTGAGTTCTGTACTGTACAAATTCTTTTACAAGACTGCATCGATCCACAAACTATGTATGATTTAAGCAGTTCATTCAGCATTTAGGACATTTGTTGAAGCTGTATGTAAACTATAATTA
>JASCZW010015392.1:0-20662 GCA_034211315.2 Aedes japonicus | reverse complement strand
CTGCCGTTCGCTCACATATTAGTTTTGTGAAACAGGTAGGTATTTCCGCTCAATTAAAAGAGCGTTGAGTCACTCGTTCATCATGGTGAACTAGTTCTTTGGCCTCAGTCAATGGGCGCATTTCTTACCACCTCTAATATTATGCACCTTAATTGGAATGCCATATTCGGCAGAAAATAATGGAATATTTCAAACAATTTCAGCAGATAACTCCTGAATCTGGTATGGTGAAGGTTGCCTATATATTATATGGCATATGAAAGATATGGCCTTAATTTCGTGTTATTTCACGCCTCATTTTGGCAGGAAATCAACAGAGAAGATTTTACGCTGACATTAAAATTTTAAATATTTTATCTATGTAAGTCTTATGGCTTCGTTTGGTTGAGTTTAACAGCCAGAGCCTGCTCTCAGACAGACCATTTATAAACTGGCTTCTTCACGCGCAAAATGTATATAATTTCTGCTCCCCCTCGAGACCGCAAGCGCAAACGCATCCTTCTTTGAATTTCGTATGTGTCAATCTCAGGAGATGCACACTCAAACAGCCCTTTTCTTTCATTTGCGCCATCACTATTCCTTTTTTGCTCACGCAGATCTTCCCAATTTTTATGAAATTGGTACAGCTCATAAAGTTAAGTTGTTCTGATTTCTTTTGCCAATTGATATTTCCGTGAGAAAAGGACAGTAATACAGGTAAGAAGAAAACAATTTGAAGCGTGTATTTACCTGCGAAATCTCTCTATACGTTCCGACTTTTACAAACATGATTTGCTTCGTATAAAATTCATAATTTCTATGTTTACAGTGGATTTGCTACAAATGTAAGGAAACGTGCACAGTTAAAACATTATATATGGCTTATGCAATTCTATTTAGGAATGCCTGACATTTGCATAAGATGCTTTCTGTTCAAGCATGCCTGAAGAAATAATGAGAATATTTAAAGAAAAACTCTATTTTATGCCTTGCAACAAAAGATTGTGCTGCATAGATTTCTTTTCCGTCATATGAAACCTCGTAAATATTCGGCGGTTTTTTGTAAACGGTTTATGAAAGGTACCTAACAACGATACCTTCACATTAACCATCATCGCACAAATTGTGCAACTTTATTTGGACGATTAACCGTTTGATGGATTCTAACAAGCAATACGGCGAAACCATTGAATTAAAAATTTCACGTGCAAAATGAAATAATTTTTAATACTTTTTACGAAGATTGTCTTAGCTTAATTAAAGTTGATTCTATTTTTAATTTTAAACTTGAATTCTGTCTTTTAATTTTTTCAATAAATTTTATTAATATAAGAAAAAACATCAGACATAGATATGCGCTAGTCTGTGCCGGTGAGACGATGTGAAAAAATCTGAAATCTCGCTGGCATAAAATGGGAAGGCCACCAGTAACGATGTTTGCTGTTTGCGTTCCACTACAACAACACTGCAAGACATTAAGGGCTTACGCGTGAGAAAGCATTCTCGACGGCAGCCATTACCTCAAAATTAAGAATGGATATTACTCAGAATCACCTGTGCCTAGATATTGAAAATTTTATTCATATCAGTTTGTGTGCTTACTTGCTGTAGATCAATCTGATGGAGTTTGATTCGATGGTCGTCTACACTAACAATCCGAGTTGTTGGTACGAAGACACCTGAAGAAGTCTGCATCATTGTGGGCGAGATAATGCCGTATCTGCGATAAGCAAAGGTAGTTGGAATTAAATGGAAGATACTAATTCTTCTTCTAATTTCTAGAAGATTTATCAATTTTTTTAAATAGGGAAGGCTGATCTTTATTCTCACCATGAGTACATGCTCCTCCATCACATTCTGCCGCCATCCAATTTTCAAACGTAAAAAGGTGTTTAATTTCTCCAATAAATGGACATGCAGTGCCCAAGAATATGTTATCCTGAGAGAAATAATATTAGGTCTTGCATAATTCAAAAGCCACAAAAAACGTTTCGGAGACTTAAATTTCGTAAAAAATAATGGGCAGATCAGATTTTTCAATATACAATTGCTTGCCTTTTGCACTACAAAATTCGTCGATGTTGGTCTATACCGTACTAGGGAATATGCTCGAGCCAGACCTCAGATTTTCTCTTTAATTGCACGATGTCTATCACACATTTTCGTTGCGTAACTGCACAAACCATAAAAATCACACTTCACTTATTACACTAGCCACACTGGGCCAATCATGCGAATACGTGATAAAATACTAGAAAAACTATGGGATTAATTTTCCACAATAATATAAATACGCTTGCACCTATTCGGAGCCGTGTTTGCAATCCTGACGTAATCGCCTGATGTTGCACCTGCTCATGCATACCGTCTAGCATACACATTAACGCTAGTGTGCGTGTTCAATCATTCATGAGAGCATTCTATGCCACGTTGTAGGCAGAGTCTTGTTGTCAATATTCTCATGGGAGAATAACAAACAAACCTTTCATATTGTCTTGGTTATATGCATGCTACCCAACACACGTGAAGTGCTGTCAAATGATCTACTTCATTTTCGGGTGTAGTAGTGAAGAGCGTTAACTTGTTGCATATTTTTCTTGATTAAAATCAGTACGATTAACATATGTACCTGATGGGATTAATGTTTTCGTCATATTATTAATATAAGTACATAGCAGTTGGCAACTTTTCCGTTTTAAATTGGAAGAAATGACTCGAAATCTGAATGGTTTGTGTGTTGCTAAACGATTAACGGTAAGTGAACGAATAAATTATGAATAACTTGTGTACTCTGTGTTCGGTATTCAGTACGTATTCACCGATTTCCACTGGAAGTATACTCTATGGGCTCAAGATAGGTTCCGCTTCCTAGCAAGGTAAGCTTGCGAGACAGTGAGAGATAAAGATTGAAAAAATACATGGAGCAAAAATGTGGTTCTCCCTTCTAGTGGAATAATTAACAAAGGTACGAAGCTTTGAAACTTCTCGGAAGACATTACATATCTTCAGTGAGGTGAGGCATTATCGCACGTTTTTCGCCATTCGGACAACTGTACGAAGTCCTCCTGCGTCCACCTAAGCTCAACCATCAAACGCACAGCGCACAAAGCAGTATCATGGGATATTCTTGACTTCTTGGGTATATGGAGTAATCGTTCTTACCACAAAATCATAGCTCATGCAAAAATAATGGCTATTTTAATATACTTAATATATGGAAATTGCATTAAAAATACTACATTGGGACCAGAAATAAGCTAATTGTGATAAGCATGAAAGTCCAAGAAAGAATAAGCATTAAAGGCCAAGAAAGAAAGAAGAGAGCTTCTTCAGCCTCAAAAATGGAAACAATTGTTCTAAACAAGAATAAACGTTCACTTATCATCTGCCATGTACTTGTATGAAGCATGAAATCATAATAGCACTATTGGCGATATTCCATGCGCCAACCGATTGGCCCCAAATTATCAACATTAAATCCAACACTTTCGGTGAAGAAGTCAACGTCCTCCCGTGTTGAAGAAAAAAAACCAAAATTCTGTCGACTGCCTTACTAGTTCGAATGGGAAAAGGTGTTGAATTCTCCATCGGACTTCGCAACCGGTCTTTCTTATCAATACGCTCACTGGCGGTCAACAACTTGTTTCCGACCCCGGTTCGGGTGAACCTTATCAAATTTGACTTTTTGATGACTGTGTACAGCACCAATTAAGATTCGTTCCGGTTGCCATTTTTCCCCGCATCTCTATTTTTATTGCATCATTATAGAGACTTTTAACCCAGAGTTGGTTCATCTCCTAAGTCTCCCCGCTTGTCTTGATTAACCAGAGTGCATAAACGGTTGCACGTTTATAAAATTTTTATACCCTTGTTTCCATACCAGTGGGTCTACTGCATTACTAAAATTATTAATTAATCTGATCAAAAACCTAAAAAGACTCTGTTACCAATAAAAGTATTTCTTTAATTGTCTGCTATTTATTTCCCTACTCAGTCACCCTAATTGGTAATACTGTGCTTCTCTACGTTGTTTGATGCAAGTTTGAGTGATGAAGTCATGAGTCATGTGCGTTTCGCTGCTGTTGTTTCTGATGGGCATTGAACACTTATCAGCGCAATTGAATTCATTTTAAACGTGAATGTACGACGATGATGACGACTGGCGAGCCAAAGTGTTGTTTCTGTTGTATTTTCAAAACTGAAACATATTCCTCGTACTCTACTCCATACGAACTACAATCTGGACCTACAACTTCCAAGGTGCATAGTGAAATTGAAGATAATAAGTAACTCATATTGCAGGTTGTTTGGTTGAGGTTGGAGTGGTTTCGGTTTTATTTTTTTTAATTATTAGATATAATTAGATATTCATTCGTCAATAGTTAGGATGAAAACAAATTTCCCTGCTATATTTTTCTAGATAAATAAAATGCCTTTTGAAAATTGATTATTTCATAAGGTAAACTTTCAAATATTGCACGTAGGAGTAAATAATTTCGTTGATGTATAGCTTAGGAGTCTTTGATAAAAAAGACTATGATTGGTGTTTACATTACATGTTTAGTGTTCACGGCGACGAACAAAAAGCACGTGTGCGAGCAGATTATGAGCGGACGTAAGGCAAATCTGACTTATCAATACGGGAACTCCAAAAAATTGGATTCACCTAAATGTTCACTGCTCAGGGTGTGCTCAAATCGCTTTCAGAGCGTTTGACGGTCGAGAGGAAATCGAGAAGTGGCAAAAACTATGGACATGCTGATTCAGTCATGGACTGAGCGGAGAAGAGGATATTGAAGGAAAACCCGAATCTCTCTGTTCGAATGGTGGCTTATAAAATTGGAATGTAACCTTTTTTGTCCCAAAATCAAAACAGAGTTTTGAGGATTCAAGCAGATTCCAGGGCTGGTTTTCTATTTGGCTATGGCCAGAATTGCTACAGCCGATCATTTCTGGACAAAAAAAGGCATCGTCATTGCCCAAAAAATAACTTGTTTTTGTACATGTGTCAGAAAGAACAAATTTTTTGTCACTTGAAACACAATCAACAAAGAGATTTACAAAACAGAGTGCCAGTAGAAGTGATAGCTACCCTTCATAAAAACCATAAAGTATAACCTTTGTTTTGGCCCGATTTGGCATCATGCCATTATGCAAAAAATGTGATAAAGTGTTGCGAAATTCACCAAATTGTCCAGACTTATGTCCAACTGAGAGATATTCGGCTCTGAAGAAACGGTACCTCTCTGAAAAGGATCAAGGAATCTAGTATCAAACACTTCTAGCAAATTTTGACAAGGGCAGCCACCATGGTATCTGAAGATGCCATTAATTTTTTATAGGTGGTGTTAATCGCAATGTTTAAAAATTTATTGCATATTCATTCGGTATTGTTAATTTTGATCCCATGAACCTTACATAAACTACTCAAATTGAAATATAATACATAATTTGTGTTTTACTTAAATTTTGATGTGTCCAGATTATTGAAGATATAGACCTTATACTATACAAAAGAGTATGCTCTTTGAATATAATTTTGCAATATATCAGCCAAATAAATTTATTGTTCATCAAGCCATAAATTTTTTGAAAAGGCTACCCGAGGTAATTTTTCTTAACTTATTAAGACTTCATTTAATTTTAAGTGAAAGTCAATCACGCTCAACGTGATACCAAACAGTTCTGAAGACTTTCTGTAATCGATAAATTATAACAATTTAACAGTTTATGTACTTTAACTAATCATGTTTTTTTGTTGTTGCATGAAACACGTAATAAATTTTAATGTTTGAAAATTGGAAATATCCTTCTTATCAGCATGTAACCCTAAGAGTGGACAGTCTCTCGGATCTATCAATACTTTCTCTTCACATCTTTGGTTCTAGCAGAAATCTCCACTATCCACTCCTACGGTTGCATGTTGATAAGAAGGATATTTCCAATTTTCAAACAGTTAATGTACTGTTTTCTGGTACTCTGGGTCCGGACCTAAATACTTGACAAGTTCTTCATTCACATGACTGAAAAAGCATGCATGGTTCTTTTTTCATCATCCTAGGATCCAACATAAACGGTGATACGGTCAAAATTTGGTCAAGGGAAAACGCGTGTAAATCGGTGAAATCGTTTATTTAAAAAATCAAATTAAATTTCTTTTTCAAGTTCAATTAGTATAAAATTCAGGAAAAATATTCAGTTAGGCTTCCGCTTTTCCAAATCCGAATTGCCGGGCCTTACGCTTGACCCCTGCCATCAGCTTTTGTACAGCCACCTTGTCCACCTTCTTCGCCGCAGAAAGCCAGTTTGCCTTGAACTGCTGCTCGTCCTTAGCAGTTTTTTGGTCTTCTTAAGGTTCCGCTTGACAATAGCCCAGTATTTCTCAATTGGGCGGAGCTCTGGCGTGTTGGGGGGTTCTTGTCGCCTAGGAACCACCTGCACGTTGTTGGCGGCGTACCACTCCATGGCCTTTTACCGTAATGGCAAGATGCCAAATCCGGCCAAAACAGTACGGAACAACCGTGTTTCTTCAGGAAAGGCAGCAGACGTTTATTCAAACACTCTTTCACGTAAATTTCTTGGTTGACAGTCCGGAAGCTATGAAAATGCTGCTTTTCAAGCCACAGGTACAGATGGCTTGCCAAACCAGATATTTCTTTGCGAACTTTGATAGTTTCGTGTGCTTGAAAATATCTGCTACCTTTCCCCTTCCTTTTGCCGTATAAAACTCCTGTCCCGGAAGCTGCTTGTAGTCGGAAGCTGCTTGTAGTCGTCCATTACCACGCAGTCAAACTTCGTCAGCATAGTCGTGTACAGCCTCCGGGATCGCGCTTTGGCCGTCGTATTTTGTTTATCATCGCGTTTTGGAGTCACCACCTTCTTGTAAGTCGATAGTCCGGCTCGTTTTTTGGCTCGATGCACGGTTGTAGACGATACACCCAGCTTATTTGCGGCATCTCGGAGAGATAGTTTAGGGTTTCGCTTGAAACTACCGGCAACTCTCTTTGTCGTCTCAGCGGCTTCCGGTTTTCGATTTTCCCCCGATCCAGACTTCCTGGCTGTCGACAAACGTTCCCCAAACACTTTAATTACATTTGTAACGGTTGATTTGTCAACTTTTAGCGATTTTGCCAACTTTGCGTGCGAGTAGCTCGGATTTTCGCGATGCGCGAGCAAATTTTTGATACGCTGCTCTTCTTGCTTGGACGGTATTTTGACAACTGAAGAGTGAATTCCAAAATCAAAATAGGAGCAACATTCTACACACACACACCTTCAAAATGAGGGGTGTTCAGGCTTTTTAAATGCAAAATTGAAAGAAATACGTCAAGTTGATATTGACCAAATTTTGACCGTATCGCCCTTTACTCGAAGCCATGTATTGATATGCGGTGAGGTTTATTCTTGCAGATATATTGAAGACGATTAAATGTTTTTCGAAGATATTCTAAGATATTAAAAAGTTAAAGAAATATTCGCACTGCATACCCCATAGAGTCGTGTTGAGATTTGTATGAAATGCAGTCAAATGATAACACTTTTTTTATGTTTCTAAGTATGTAATTGAGTTAAAATTTGTGTTATTTTTTTATGATAGTGTAACCATGTGGAGCCAGATCGTGAACTGAAGAAGCAGTCCTCATCCGAGTTCCTTGGAAAAACATTGTGATGGTCAGCATGAAAGGAACAAAACGAAGAAGAAATAAAAGATGTTTTAATATAAAAGAAGAAAAAAAGAAAAAAAGAACTGTGGGCTGGCAGTTCCTTTGGTCAACCGTATCCTCTGAAGCTATTTTAGCTTTCTCTTACCTAATTTACATATTGGCGATATTGGTACTGAGGATACAATAACGGTAATAACATTGGTTCATTAGTATTGAGGTTAGGTTTGATGAAAATATTATCACTCAATGTGGCTTTTGGAAAAACGACACGCCGTGTTATTTTCCCTTTCTTTCGTGTCTTCTTAACTTTTTATTTCCAGATTAAAAAAAATTATAATGACTTTAAATGTATTAGTATACTTACGCCAACTCTTGATACATCTTTGAATCTACCTTGTGATCAAAAAGTTCCGGTAATTTGAAAAAAAACGCATTTATTTCAATTTTTAATTGATATCTTTATTATCGCCTTCAAAGTACTCGCCATTAGAGGCAACACACATATGCCAGCGCTTTATCCAATCATCCATACATTTTTTATAGGCCGATGAATGTATGGCTTTCAGTTCTTCCAGCGAATTCTTTTCGGCTCATCTTCGGCGCGCCATTCGGACGATTGTTGACTTGTGAGCATATCAAATTCATATACCCACGTTTCATCACCAGTTATGATGCGTTCCATGAATGTGGGATCGCTATCTGCGTTCGCAATCATCTGTTTAGCGACCTCAACTCGATGCTGTTTTTGCAAAAAATTCAGCTCTTTTGGAACAAGTCGTGCTTCAATGCGTTTCATGCCCAGAATTTCCGTCAAAATGTGTTCGGTCGATCCAAATGAGATATCAAGGAGTGCAGCTATCTCCCGAATGCTAATTGAGCGGTTTTCCATAACTAAATTCTTCACGGAAGCGATGTTTTCATCGGTAGTTGAGGTCGATGGTCGTCCAGAACGTGGCATGTCACTCACGGCCTTCTTTAAAGTCTTTGTGCCAAACAAATGTACGATTTTGTGACATAGAGTCCTCACCAAAGGCTTTTTGCAACATTCTGAGCGTTTCCGCTGCAGAAAATCCGTTTGCAACACAAAATTTCACACAAACGCGTTGTTCCAATTTTTTATCCATGGTAAAAATCGCCGAGCGTCTATTTTTCGACTAACAAAAGCAGTTGTCAAAACAAAACTAATGGATAATTTGCTCTCACACTTTGACAGAATATCAGAACTAGTGTTGCCATCTTACACTAAAAAGATTTTACCGAAAAAATAAAGGCGGCCTTTTTAAATTGAAAATTACCGGAACTTTTTGATCACAAGGTATATCAGGATAGATACATTGATTTTTTCAGTCGGAAGATGCCCAACGTAGTGAACTTTTTTCTGTTTCCCCTTTAATTTATTTTAAGATATATAAAGCAAGAAAAAAACGTAGCCTGCGTGAAAGTAATATCGTTAACGGGTTAAAATAGAAATTAAATAAATACACTGAAAATATTGTTTCGCTTACGATCAATTGGTAAATATTAGATTTTGTTCATAAAACACTTGCTTTATAAATTGTAAGAAACATTCTTATTGCTTGTTATCTCGCAAAGTAGCAGCTTTACATCTTATTCATACAATGTAAGAAATGAATTTCGTGTGGACCAGCCAATCACTGCTCTTCATATATCGTATCCGCACATGTTGGTGTTGCTTCGGAGGAGGGCTAAACTAATTTGTTTACGTCCACATAAAAGAAAAAATGTCCCACACTTTGAGTTGATTTCTGTGAATTCATCATTATTAAAGGGCGATACGGTCAAAATTTGGTCAATATCAACTTGACGTATTACTTTCAATTTTGCATTTAAAAAACCTGAACACCCCTCATTTTGAAGGTGTGTGTGTGTAGAATGTTGCTCCTATTTTAATTTTGGAATTCACTCTTCAGTTGTCAAAATGCCGTCCAAGCAAGAAGAGCAGCGTATCAAAATTTTGATCGCGCATCGCGAAAATCCGAGCTACTAGCACGCAAAGTTGGCAAAATCGCTAAAAGTTGCCAAATCAACCGTTACAAATGTAATTAAAGTGTTTGGGGGACGTTTGTCGACAGCCAGGAAGTCTGGATCGGGGGGAAATCGAAAACCGGAAGCCGCTGAGACGACAAAGAGAGTTGCCGGTAGTTTCAAGCGAAACCTTAACCTATCTCTCCGAGATGCCGCAAATAAGCTGGGTGTATCGTCTACAACCGTGCATCGAGCCAAAAAACGAGCCGGACTATCGACTTACAAGAAGGTAGTGACTCCAAATCGCGATGATAAACAAAATACGACGGCCAAAGCGCGATCCCGGAGGCTGTACACGACGGTGCTGACGAAGTTTGACTGCGTGGTAATGGACGACGAAACCTACGTCAAAGCCGACTACAAGCAGCTTCCGGGACAGGAGTTTTATACGGCAAAAGGAAGGGGAAAGGTAGCAGATATTTTCAAGCCCACGAAACTGTCAAAGTTCGCAAAGAAATATCTGGTTTGGCAAGCCATCTGTACCTGTGGCTTGAAAAGCAGCATTTTCATAGCTTCCGGGACTGTCAACCAAGAAATTTACGTGAAAGAGTGTTTGAATAAACGTCTGCTGTCTTTCCTGAAGAAACACGGTTGTTCCGTACTGTTTTGGCCGGATTTGGCATCTTGCCATTACGGTAAAAAGGCCATGGAGTGGTACGCCGCCAACAACGTGCAGGTGGTTCCCAAGGACAAGAACCCTCCCAACACGCCAGAGCTCCGCCCAATTGAGAAATACTGGGCTATTGTCAAGCGGAACCTAAAGAAGACCAAAAAAACTGCTAAGGACGAGCAGCAGTTCAAGGCAAACTGGCTTTCTGCGGCGAAGAAGGTGGACAAGGTGGCTGTACAAAATCTGATGGCAGGGGTCAAGCGTAAGGCCCGGCAATTCGGATTTGGAAAAGCGGAAGCCTAACTGAATATTTTTCATGAATTTTATACTAATTGAACTTGAAAAAGAAATTTAATTTGATTTTTAAATAAACGATTTCACCGATTAACACGCGCTTTCCCTTGACCAAATTTTGACCGTATCACCCTTTAATCTCGTAATTTCTAACAATTCACGATGCCCTTGTGAGATCAACCACGGCTAGAAGTAAAAGAGTTCAAATGATATTTCTTTCTTTTAAAAAACATCTCATAACTAGAAGGGGTTTTCAAGATATAAAAAAAAAGAAGTTATGGACTCTAATTCATCATTATTCGGCAAAAAAATTATCATAAGTTAAAAATAAATCGGTATGAATTGGTGTAAAATCGATATTCTGAGAGATATTATCCCTCATCGATAACAAGCTTAAACAGTTCTCACCACTGCTACCATAAATTGTAACACTTTTTCCCCCCCTTTGTTATCGAGATTTTCATCCCTGGGCTGGTTCATCTCCCGTCGTAGTCACTCAAATACCTTTTCGGTATTTTCGTAATTTGACTCGAACTCGTGACATCGGCGTGAGAGGTATGGATGTTCGCCCCCAATTGTAACTTTTTTAATGGACAACACTCCTTTGGATGAATTAGTGCACGTTATGAAAATTGTATGTTTTATTTAATTATTTATTTTTTTATTTCTTTATTAGGGTGACTTTTAATCTCCTGGGCTAGTTCGCCGCTTGCATGTTTTATTTAATGTAGTCAACATGACATTCAGTGATAAGAGTCAGGCTTTGACAAAACTATAAGACATATTTTTTTCCAAAAGGGTATGAGGTGAAATCGAACTGATTTCACCCATTTTTTGACAGTAAAAAGAGAGAGTGCTCAATATTAAACTAGGCTTCAGAATATAAACTAGTTTCATAGTCGACCCAATAGTCTCCCAGAATAGTTTCTGAAAGTTTTCCTAAGACACAATCTGACAACTATGGTATGTTGGCTAAGGCTTGAGAATTTAAATACCTGGACACACTGTTTATTTTACTGTAGTGCTCCTAGTGGTCGGATCCTGAATGTTTTGACAGTTAAAGTGCTAAAAAGTTTGTCACGATCCATTTTGTTTCAAAGAAGTTATTCTTGATGAAAACTGCGAACCGAAAATTTCTTTTGGACATCCACTTTGAAAATCGAAAATGGTTAGGTTAAAAAAATTGCGAAGTCGTTGAAATTGACTAAATTGACTGTGTGCAGCGTTGCCAAACATGTTGTGAGCAGCATACTATCGATCGCAAAATGCAATGATTTGTCTTTTATATTTAGTAGTCGGCTTTTTAATTTCATTTACATGGTCATCCACTAGCAATGTCCAAGTTTCGTGGCCGTAGAGAACTACCGGTCTAATTAATGTCTTGTAGATGGCCAACTTTGTAGTTCGGTTAACTTTGTTCAATCTTAGCGTCCATAATGTGCCTTTGTATTTCTATACTGGTGTTGTTATCGGCGGTCACCAATGAGCTCAGATACACGAATTCGTCTACTACCTCTATGTCATCACCGTCGAGATCTGAACTCGTAGTAGGAGGCTAACATTTTCTTCTCGTGAGCAGAGTTCCCTTCATGCATTTTGTTTTCAACGCATTAATCACAAGCTTAATCCTACCAGCTGCAGCAATAAGTCTGATGTACGTTTCCGCCATCGTCTCAAAGTTGCTAAGTTATCAACGTCGTCGGCAAAGCCAAATAATTGAACAGTCTTCCTGAAGATCTTGCCACTCTTGTCAATAATAATTTCATATTATAGACATATAGGATACAATTATTGTCATTTACCCCAAATGAAGCCAAATGAAACGGCAAAGATGCTTATTTATAGATTACAAATTTTCGCAAAATTTTCAAACAATGGAGAACTTTGTGATGCACTTTATTTGAACCCTCGCATATGTAATATTGGCGTTTTGTATGTTTTTCAATCTCTCGTAGTTTAGTCCCTAAAGTGTGTCATTTATGTGCTATGCGAGTATTTCCAAGCAGTTTTCTTGAACCAACTTAACTCCTTTTGAAGCATTTCACCAGCCATGTAAGGATCATGTCGTCCATAGAGACACTGTTGACACTGCATCAAAAGGTGTTACATTTTCAAATAAACTTACTATTTTTTTCAGTTGCCCTCTGTTTTGTATGGTGTCGTGACGTCTTTTTGTCTTTTTTGTTAATTAGTGCACCAGTGTCACGTTTACAAGTTCAATAAGGTGTTTTACTTATCTTCATTATTTGTTCATGACGTCTTCAGTCTTTTGTTGTTTATGAGTTTTTTATCATCTTCTGTTTGTCTGGATCCGATTTGTGCCATTCCACTCTGCTCAATGTCTTGCCATATGTTGTTTCGTAATGAATATGTGGGTCGTACTTTGTATTCAAGGGCTCTTTTAGTATACTCCCGTGGTCACTTCTATGTGATAATGCAGCCTAGCAGCTCACTTGTTGCAAACCAGTTGAAGTCACTTTAATGCAACTCAATTAAGTTAAAATCAAGTTACTGCAACAAACTTGGCCAGTTTTGTGTTGCTTGGGTATCGAAAATATTTCAGTCTGGCAGTTCTAATTTTCTTGTTAATGGTTTTACTGTTAGGCCAATTCGATGCAGTTTGTGGATCTTCTCTTCCTTCTACGACGTTATTATTTGCGCCCTCGTGATTTAAGTAGTTTGTTTGGTTTTCATCTTCTGTTTGCATTTTTGAGTTAAGCGCTCATTGCCAATGCACACTCTAAAAGCTGCGTTTTCTTCAAAACTGTGTAGCTAGAATTATATAAGCTAAATCACCTCACGCTAGGAGACCTCGGTGCAAGTATAGCATCTACGATTACCATTCCCATTTTCATCTCATCACTTTGCAGTTCATGCAGTTCGAAAATAACAGATTGACGGTTACGCGATGTCGTACTTTTTATTCATAGTTGATTTTAATAATTTTTATTAGTTGTTGAAAGCAAGCAACAAAAGGATCAATTGATCAATCAAACCTACATTTCCGATTAATATGAATAATTGATCATGAGATGAATGATGGAACAGCTCCCGTATATGGCAATGCTTTCCAATAGTGTGCTGATTTGTGATGATAAACTCTATCAGCTTTTTCAACTGATTTTATATGATCAAATGCAACATTTCAACTAATTGACATTACTGTACTTGACCATTGATCACCATCTCCGTATTATAATGCTCATCGAAAAGAAGCACTAGAGGATTTTTAGAAGCACATTTAGGTTACATTTCCACTGATCTGACAAAACGTGTGTGCTTCTTTCCAAAATGGTAAAGAACCGGACCAGCGCTGGGACCTGGTAGTTGAAGTTAAACTAGCTCAATAATATATTCAATCATTACGTCCAATTTCCAAATATATTGTTTAAATTGCTGTCAGAAATTTCACCTAATATTTCCTTCTTCTATCTTTTTTTCTTCCAGAGGTGAGTTTCAAGAGGTGTTTTATTATGTAAGTACCCATCTAGAGAACAAAATGTTGATTCAGTACAATGCACACCTTTTAAATTTCACCGGCAAAATCCGTCGATGAATCATTAATCACACGAATAATTGATTCAAATGTTGAAGCCACGCTCAGATCTTCGTAGCATCCACTTTAAAGCTGCCTTACTGTGCCAAAAATAACTATTACCTTTCATACAAACAATGTACTTCACTCACACTCGTGCCAAATTAACCGTGGGGAATTTTGCGAGAATCGAACCGGCAGTTTCCATCCGAAGTATAAGCAGCATCAGTAGTTGCAAAACAACACGACTCAGAGAGCGGAAACTGTGTCAGCTAACGGACCAAGAATTATTCATGCACGAGAAACTTGCGTCGATCTTCGCTGGCTACAGGGTGCGGCTGGGGTCGGGGAGATGTGTGTGGGATCTTCTCAAGCTTCGGGGCACCGAACGATGAAGAATGGTGAGCCTGACCACGACTGGGTGCTATCTCGTTCACCAAGCCAAACAAACCAACCAACCAACAACACATATTATGAACAGGTCTGTTCTTGCGTTGATGTTGTTTTTGTATGTAAGTTCCAGCAGTCTGAGGCTATCGCGAAATGGTTTATGATCAAGGTAGGGTAGATGTACCAGTTATTGAAATTGTACCAGGTATGGTAACATCGCATAAACGCAATGGTAGCGTGAATGGACCATTGAAACGCCATGTACCTTGATTCCATATTTGATACATGTACCCTAATATGGATGTGAAGTGTTCTCATCTCATGTTTGTGTTTTAATGTGATGCCGGTGGAACTGAGTTTTAAACCTAGGTTGGTGTCGGCTGTTCAGCGTCGGGTTACTAGGATGGATTTAAAAAAAAAAAAATTTAAATTAATTAATTAATTAATGTAAGGAAAATAGCTCTACTGTGCGCTTATGTATTTAGCAAGGAGTTCAGACAATCCATAAGAATATGTAGCTTGTGCTTCACTTGTTCTTTTTTGTAAAATAATATCGCATCCGATAAAAATCCTGGTATATGTTTGATTTCAGTTGACAACAGGATTAAACATATTTAGGCAATTTTAGACAACATATTTCTTTAATTCGGCGTTAGTGTTAGTTTTACTATAAATTTTCAACTATTTGATTGTTCTAAACATTTTTACCAGCAGCATATTTACAAATTTCTATTAATCAAACATTCCACTGATATGAGAAGAATCAAACCGGTTAGCAGGATTCATTTCCTCTTTATAAAACAATTAAGCATCCTGCGTCGTCGAACTTGACTTTTACTCCAATTGCAAAATAGTTGTCTGCTGTGTTCATCATACTCTTTGCTACATATTCGTCCGTCTCAATGCTTTTTGAATGTTCAGCGTTTATTTTTTTTGTGAGCGATTTCCTATCATTGTGGCAAGCAGGAATTCCCGCGCTGAGAGCATCTGCCAGGGCCACTGATATTTATTTCGTCATTTTCCTGCATCGCTCTACTGGCAGATGAGCTCTATCAGTAGGGCGATACCGGATTGGGTTATCAAAGCAATATGCATATCTTTTGCATGCAAAACCGGTTGACCTTTCCATGGCGCTCGCAGAAATAAGAAGCACAACCAGTTTATGGTGATTCTCGTGCAACAATAACGGTGTGACCTTGAACGATTTTATACTTTTCCTTTCCAAACTGGCACCTTTAAGCTTACTTTTTACACAAGTTTGGCAAAGAAACAACTAAGATATCAGTTCAGCCTTTGCCCTGAGAGTTTCGACCTAGACCCTGATTTAACGATATCTACAGAATATACTGAAACTGCCGAGCTGTTCGCAGCAATAACCAGGTTCGGCAATCGGTAACCGCTTGATAGGATCAGTCTTTCGTGATGTATAGCAGAGGTCTGTGTTGTTAGCAATTTTTTGAGAAAAAGGCAAGACCGTTATGTATATGAACCTTTTTATTGTCAATCCGTAGACATAATGTACATAGCATCGAAGGAGCTTGCACTTGCACGGACATGAAGTACACAATTAGGTTTACAGCAGTAGGAGAGAAGTTGAGCTGTTTGTTGAGCAGCTTACGCTCAAAAAAATCGTCACGTTATTTCCACGTGAAATTTCACGTAACTTTCACCTGAACACGTAACCAAATCTTCTTCAGTAGAATCAGGTGAAAATTACGTGCCAGTGAATTGTACGTGAAAAATCACGTAACAATTATATGATTTTCACGTAGAATGTGGATTTACGTGGAAATCACGTAGCTCTCACGTGAATTCTACGTGTTTATAACTGGTTTTGGCAGTGGACGAAAATTACGTGCGTTTCACGTGGATGTGACGTGTTGATTTTTTTGAGTGTAGCCAATAATTAGCTATCGACTGTTCCAGAAAGTAAAAGCACATTTTCAAAATAACAAAAAAGTTATGTTTTTTTTAGTTTTATCAATTTTATTTGGCAAATCATGTTTGTATTTGTTTTTTATATGATATTTAACTCTCGTTTAATCAAAATATTTAATCTGGATAGCCAAGACTTTTCCTTGGACATGACCCATTAGCTTCTGCACAGTGGTACTTCCCACCATTTTGACCACTTTTGGCCAATCTTTTTTAAATTGTTGGATGTCGTCCGCTGGTTTTATGAATTTCGAAGCTTTTCTTTGGTTAAAGCCCAAAAAGTCTCGATTAACCGTGCCTCCGGGAAGTTCGGCGGATTCATGTCTTTTGGCACGAAACATATATTTTGACTTTTGTACCATTCTAAATTGTCCTTTGCGTAATGACATGACACCAAATCAGGCCAAAACACTACTTGAGCTTCGTGCTGCCTGATCATAGGCAATAATCGCTTCTGGAGACATCCCTTAACGTATTTCTGAGTGTTCGTCGTCTCCGTTGTGATGTACGGACCAGATGTTTTACCACACTCGCATATTGCCTGCCAAACCATAACCTTCTTACCGGTAAAAATTGCCTTCTCAGTTTCTGGGATGTCTTTGTCTTCGCTTACAGTATGGAATTGTGGTTCGGGAAGTGTTTTGTAATCTAGTTTCACATACGTGTAATCGTTCATCATTATACATCCAGAATTTCAACACAATAACGAATCGTAGAGTTTGCGGGCACGTGGTTTCACGGACGCGGCCTGTTTTGGGTTCCTTTTGGGGTTTTTTCTGCTTCCGGTATGTTTTTAGCCCAAGTCTTTCTTTGGCACGCATGACGTTACTCGACGAGGTCCCCACACAACATCTCGAACGGAAGTCGCTGGTTTTCGCTTGTAGGCATCCCTGATCTTTTTATCGATATCCGGACTAACAGGACCGGATTTCCGACCACTCTTCGGTGCATCTTCTAACGTACACTGTTCTCTATACTTTCGAATCGCAGATCGTACCGTTTCGACGCTAACACCCACTTCCTTGGCCGATTTTCTCAAGGAGAGTCCGCTCACAGTGCACCATTTGTGCACGATACTTTTTCGTTGTTCCGGAGTAAGACCGCGCATTTTGATAGATAACACAAAACTGAGCACTTTTTTGTCATTGAGAAATGTGCAAACCAAAGGACGCAGCCAAAACATGTTGAAATATTTCGTTATATTCAAAGTTACCGTTAAAATAAGGTGTGCTTATACTTTCTTGAACAGTCGTTATGGGAAATTGTGTCCAAACCTTTTTTTTCGGTTGAAAAATCTGCATCCAGGCTCCTAAAGACCTCAGAGTGTGGAGATGAGGGTGCCAACTCCTCAAACCACTAAAAACTCACCCGTGCCTCTAGCCTTGGTCACCCTCCGGCACCACTTACTTCGGGGTGGGGGGGGGGGGGGGGCTATTGTGCGTTAAGCATCAGATTGTTTTAAAGCTATAGGAATCAACTAACTACTAAATCTCTATGTAGTTAAACTACATGTTATGTTTAACTACATAGGGCTTTAGTAGTTAGTTGATTCCTCTAGCCTGTCGCTGGTCGTTTCACCATTTGTCCGGGAATTCTAAAACAATCTGAAAGGCTGCCGTGTTTACGGCGTTTCAGGAGTCTTGACACACGGCCATGAAGTTTCGTCCGCAGAAGACTTGCCGTGCCCTTACTTTTGCAGATACTGCTGAAGCAGCCGTGGCCTGACAGTATCGGTGTCAAGTGGAAGGTAACTTCCCCATGACGCCGATCGACCCATCCAGATATTTCCGAAATTAGTCGGTGGGTCCACTGACTTTGGTGGACGTATTCCACTTCCTCTGCCAGGAGCCTATGTTGCTCCCTGTACTGTTTAGCTATTCGACATATCATGCGAGATAATGCCGATATAGCCATAGAGGCTCTCTTGCAGGCGTAATCGACGTGGCTGGTAAATTACAGCTTATCGTTGATCATGACCCCTAGGTACCTCAAAGACCTCTTCGATTCAATTGTGCAGTTACTGCAGTTGCTGCACTGATCGTCGCATGTTGCGCCGATTTCCGATTATTCACCACCGTGACCTCAGTCTTATGGTGGGCTAGCTCCATTTTCCTGGAACGCATCCATCTCTCTACAGTGATATGGAGTGTGAGGCCGTTAGCTCTACCTCTTCAATGGATTTGCCGCATACCCTAGATCACCCTAGATGTTGTCTGCAAACCCAACACTGTTCACCCCGCACGGGAACTCAGGCCGTAGTACCTCATCGTGCATCGTGGCTTACCTGTCTATGATAGCAACACTAGGTTCTGAATTTTTCAGACGCCCTCGTCCAAACACCTTTGCATCACCGCCCTGAACATTGCGGTGCCAGTGAGATAACCGCCTTGATAGCCAGGTTCGGTATACCGTCAGGTCCTGGCGCTTTGTTTACCTTCATTGACTTGGCTATCGCAATGATTCCCTCGTTTGTACCCGTCGCCTCAACCCTTTTCATACGCGGAGCCATTGTTGTGGGACAATTCTGCAGTTATAGGAGACCAGGGTCTCTGGTCGTGGCTCGGAAAGAGTCCCCTTATGACAACCTACAGTAGCTCTGGAAATTGCTTGGTAGGGGCTGTCGTGCCTTTGGTTTTAGCCATGACCACCTGATAGGCGTCACCCCATGGGTTCGCATTGGTTTTCGAGCACAGACCATCAAAGCAGGCTCGTCTGCTGGTCTTTATCTCTTTTTTAAGTGCAACCTTTCAAAGTCCGACCACGGTCTTTGTATCTTCCTTCTAGCTCGGTGGCAGCTTTACCTTATGACAACCTACAGTAGCTTTGGAAATTGCTTGGTTGGGGCTGTCGTGCCCTTAGTTTTAGCCATGACCACCTGATAGGCGTCACCCCATGGGTTCGCATTGGTTTTCGAGCACAGACTATCAAAGCAGGCTCGTCTGCTGGTCTTTATCTCTTTTTTAATGGCAACTTTTCAAAGTCCGACCACGGTCTTTGCATCCTCCTTCTAGCTTGGTGGCAGCTTTAACGGAGGTCGGCGATCGTCTCTGTCCACCAATAAACCAGTGACCTTCCATCCCTAGGTCTAACCTTTCTGGGCACGGTTGCGTCGCACACTCGTCTAAGTAGTGGTACGAGTTGATCACTGCAAGGATCCTAGGTCACGCTCAATCTTTGTTCCCGCCAAGCACCTTTTTGGATACTTCTTTAGCGAAGTACGATGTCCTCCATCTGCGGACGAACGAAGTGGGTGCTCCTCCCTCTGAGTGCTGCCTAGCGCTGTGGGCGATGCTATAGCGAACCACCAGTAGATCGCTATGAGTGTAGCCATCCTCCACTCACAAGTTGATCAACAGCCCAGGGCTGCCGAACGTCACGTCGATAATCTACTCCGCTCCGTTTCTATGGTAGGTACTATTAGTACCTACATTGGCCAGGTCTACGTTGAACCTGGCCAAGGCGTCAAGCAGAATCTGACCCCTTGGGTTGGTAAGTCGGCTGCCCCACTCCAACGCCCTGGCGTTGAAGTCACTCGTTGCTACCAGTGGGCTACGGCCGGTTAGCTCCGTTGTCACCCGATCGACAATTTGTGAGAACTGGACAATCTGCCATTTCGGCGGCGCATAGCAGCTACAAATGCACACTCCGCACTTTTGCGATCGTAAAGCCCCCCGTGTGCGGTGGACACAACCTCTTAGACTGGGAACTTGCCCGTTATCCATAATACCGCCATATTAGACCTGCCACTAGCAAGTTTCCGTTACTGGCGGGGTACGGTAAGGGCTGGATATTATTGCGATATCCGTTCCTTTCTCACCAACTGTCTGACACAGCAGTTGCTGAGCCGCCTCACAGTGGTTTAGGTTCATTTGGGTTACCCGCACTGTTCTGTGGTGAATAGCCATACAACTGGCAGTCGTATTGTTGCCCCTTGAGGCTCGAGGAACTTTTCGCAGCCATATGGCTGTTGTGGCAACGTCGACCCCACACTGGGCCTTGATGGACGTGGAGTTTTCACCAGCCTCCGTGATCTCGTCCAAGTTTTTACATTCGAGAGTTACTAACGGGGCTAGGGTGTCAGATGTTAGTAGCTTTAAGCAGTTCGGAGTGAGTAAGCGTTCAATTCAAAGGAGGTGCCGAACTGCCAGAACGAAGTTAAAGATCAAATGTGTGAGGGATCGAATAAGACGTAATCAGGCCGTATTTGAC
>JASCZW010015391.1:0-20676 GCA_034211315.2 Aedes japonicus | reverse complement strand
AGGATACCGCCACATAGGCAGAAAGGTGACGTACCTCCCTCTTCGCTTCGATTGTGATGAACTTGTGCTAAATGGCTCCAGCATGGCCCCCATTCCCAGGCAGAGACTCAGTGTGACTCAAAATACTTCTGCACCACAAACCAACGCACAAATCGATGTTTGACTGGGTGTTCGCTAGATGCTCATGCCTTTTCGTGACAGATTTTGACAATGCGACGGTTCGGTTCAGAGAATGCTCGTTTCTGACGACCTACAACCTGGCAACCGCTTGCTTGGATTGAATTTCGGAGTGAGAGGTTTGCGAAGAGTAAACGCTGATTAATCTTGCCACTGTCGTCGGAGTTCGGACGCATTTTGAGTAAGGACCTCTGACAACAAGAAGGCGAAAATCCTTATAACAAGGGCGATTGAATGGTGAGGTTTGGGATTGATTCTGGCAGATAATAACTTGTCAGTCGGTTGGTTGCTTGGTGCGATTATAATCGAAAGCAGGGAGGCCAGTTCTGAAGAAGTTTTGATATTATTCGAAGGGAATTCATCCACGGATATTTCAACGACAAAGCATATTCCTTGAAGTAGCGTTACCGTACAGATTGTTTTGAGGAAGTACTACGTTTGCGTTTTCAATACTAGGGTACATTTAAAAAAGTTACGCTAAGTATACAATTCAGTGTATATTTTAGAACATGAAAAAATATTATGGGATAAACTGGGATGTTTAATGCTATCCAAACTGCACCCCAGCCTAGAACACAAGATTTACAGTTGTTACGGTAGTTTTTGGGCTACATAAAGTTACTTCACATGTATCCAAACAAATACTGAATCTCTGAAAGTCAACAAATCAGTTATTCCATAACTTTAAGGGATCCCTTCAGGTAATTCAAACTGTCTCCGAGTCTAGAACTTGAAGTCTACGAAGTTACAAGAACTTTGAGGCCTTGAGCAGCGAACGTCACGCAATCAGTTGCATATTCAGTAAATATTTTGAATGTAAAAATACACAAGAAAATAATCTTGGGATGGTCTAGGTCATCCAGAACTTAAGATTTTTAGTTTTAAAAGTAATTTTTACATACTCTAATAGTTATGTTTTGTATTCTCTTTGCGTGGAGTAATGATTATGATGTAGAAGGAAATAGAAGTCTTGAAAATTGAGCAATACGCATGGGTAAAGTAGTACTCGAACCAAGGACTACTTTACCTACGCCCTTTCGCTCAATTTTCAAGACTTCTATTCGATTTTCAACCTGCCGTACACTGACGGAACTTTCAACACTATCTTTCATTTTAGCAAACATTACTGTCCACTCTTGGAACCTCATGGTGATGAGTGAACATCTCCTTCTAAAGTAATTTTTGGGCAGAACAAAGTCACAATAAAGATTGAAACATATTCAATTTATATTCTGAAAAGTCAACAAACATTATAAGGCAATATGACAGCTGCTCGTGTCATCCGTACTATCCTTGAGATCAGAAAGTAAGACCTACAGTTGAAACAAAAGCTTTCTGGGCTATGCAAAGCTACGGTGTGAATTGAAAAATATTCACTAAATATCATAGAAGAACAACATACATTATGAGATAATCTTCGGATGTTCTAGGTTATCCAATCAATCTTGGAGTTAAAAACTAAAAATCTTCAGCTGTAGCTGTAGGTTTTTGGACAAACAAAGTACCTATATGTATTTGACCAAATTAAGTGAGTCTTTTTTGGAAGGTAAACAGATATAATGTGAAATCTTGGGATGTTCAAGGTTAGGACCTAGAGTCGTAACAGTAGCTTTATAAGCTATAAAATGTAACGATATGTATTTAAACATATCAGTGAATCTTTTGTAAGGTCACTAGTCATTATCTTGGAATGTTCAAGTTCATAAAAACTGCCCTTGAGTTCAGAGCTTAAGATGTACAGAAGTAATTGTGTCCTTTAGGGCTTTACAAACTACGATAAATTTTCAATCATATTCAGTGAATATTCTGAAATGTCCACCGACAACATAGGACATCATAGTTTCAAGACATTCAAACTGTCCTTCAAAACTTAAGGTCTACAATTGTAACTGTAGCTTTATGGGCTATACTAACCTAAGTTAGTTTGTTTGGCATACAATATTCCAAAATTATCTCGTAATGTCTGTTGGTCTTCCAGGACATTTATTGAATATATTTGAATACATATAATAACATTCTTGTCGCTTCCTCAGTCATTTTTCGGCCCTGGTTCGGGCCTTACCAGTGCTAGGCTCGACACTGTTTCCGCGACTGCTTTCTGCTACGTTTCCCGGTTGGGAACCTCCACTTTACTTACAGCCGCTTGTCCAAAACTCTTTCTCCTCCCCTGGCATCAGGGTTCCAATTGTGTTCTGGTTCTCTTTCACAACTGCTTGCTCTGTTTCCTCTCCTGGTTCGGGAGAGTCACTTCGCTTGCAATAGCCTGCACCCAGTCTTTCAGAAAGTCCTTTTTTCTGAGAAGTACCGAATTCCAAAGTTCTTTTGTAGGCCCCCTGGTTCGGGATTTGTTCTTGAGAAGTTTGTAAAGGAGTGAACATCGACTTCCTAAGCTGACCTCCTTGTTCGGGTAGTTTTGCTTCAAACTTACTTTTATTGAAACTCTCTTAATCTAGTTATCTTAAGCCTACGCGTTGCATTCTCGATTCTTATTAAAGAATATAATCTTAAAAGTTCTTATGTAATTTTCCAGAACCTTTCATAACCCATTAGGTACCATTGATTTTCTTTGAAGAGGTTAATCTAGTCGTTGAAGAGGTTAATCTAGTTTCCTAATTCCTCAAATTCTATATTCCTTTCAGACCTAACATTTCTCCTTATACTCTCGTGTTTATACTTATATTGTAACTCAGGTCTGAAGAGGCATTTTGCTATAATATTGCACATTTGTACCGTTTTTCCTTAAGTCATATTCTTAGCTTAAGGCCAAACAGAGAAAGGACATGTTTAACAAAATCGCGCCTGGCCTAGATTGAAATTAATTAGCACGCGGTTCTATATCGGATAAAGCTACTGTTACAATTGCAGATCTTAAGTTCTAAACTCCAGCACAGTTTGGATGACCTAGCACGCCTAAACAAAATAATTCCTACTTTTTTCTATCGTTTCTATGTAATCAATCAGAATTCACCACGTTGCTTGTATTACAACGACTGGAAAAAATTGGGCCTGTAAGGGCTAATTCAACGAATCTTGAATTGTACAATCGAAATGGTTTTACAGTTATTTTCATAGTCCAACGTCGTCATATCAAACAACTCAATGAGGGGTACACGTGGCGAGTGCGAACAGTTAGAGCGTAACGAAATATGTTGAAGTTTTGAACGTTAATAATTATGTCATTTCACGATCGATTTCCAAAATGTTTGCACCAATCATTCAGGACATTCATTACGCGTTTGATTTTTATATATATAACTAGCTGAACCCGGTGCGAGCGCTGCTACGCTTGCAACTAAATGAAGGAAAATTCAATAGAACTGGCACGTTTATGGTTTTTTTAGAAATGAGTTTTTTTTTCTTGACTAAGCAGGAGTTCAAACTTCTATCAAAACATGCTTCTTATCCAAGAAACACACGTTTTGTGTTTATGTAAGCTGTTGTATGGGAGCCCTCCCTTCCAGAGGGGGGGTGGTTTCTCAAACCACCATACAATCATTGCCTTCAAAACCCCCACATTCCAAATTTGGTTCCATTTGCTTGATTAGTTCTCGAACCATCGCACTGGGCTCATCGATTATAATAAAAATTTGAGTTTAATTTGTTTGAAGACCCCCCCCCCTTCACAAAGGGTAGGGGTCTTGAACTACCATAGAAACATTCTTGCCTTCAAAACCCCCACATGTCAAATTATTTGATTCGATTTGCTCGATAGTTCTCGGGTTATGAAGAAATGTGTGTCTCATTTGTATGAGAGCGCCCCTTCCTGAGAAAGTAGGGGTCTCAAACAATCATAAGAACCTTCCCTAGCCCCAAAAAACCCCTTCATATAAATTTTCACGTTGGTCGGTTCAGAACTTCTCGAGTCTATAAGGGTCTGACAGACAGATAGACAGACAGAAATTCATTTTTATGTATATAGAAATATAGCCTCCAAAAACCTCCATATGCTAAAAAGGTTTCATTCACTTGATTAGTTCTCGAGATATGCAGAAATTTGCGATTTATTTGTATGGATCCCCCCCCATTTGAAGTGGGGAGGGGTGGTGAAGTGCCATAGAAACATTTTTTGCCTCCAAAAACCTCAACATGCCAAATTTGGTTTCATTTGCTTGATTAGTTCTCGAGTTATGCACAAATTTGTGTTTCATTAGTATGAGAGCCCCTCTTACAGAGGGCGGAGGGGTCTTGAGTTACTTTAGAAACATTTCTTGCCTTCAAAAACCTCTACCTGTCAAATTTGGTTCCATTTACTTGATTAGTTCTAGAGTTATGCAGAAACTTGTGTTTCATTTGTATGGGGCCCCCCTACCCTACCACAGAGGGAGGAGGGGTCTCGAACTACCGTAGAAACATTTATTGCCTTTCAAATCCCCGCAAGCCAAATTTGGTTCCATTTGTTTTATTAGATCTAGAGTTATGAAGAAATTTCAGTTTCTTTTGTATGACAGCACCCCTTCTAGGAGAGGGGAGGGGTCTCAAACTACCATCCAAACATTTTTCGCCACCAGAAAACCCCACATGCCAAATTTGGTTCCATTTGCTTGATTAGTTCATGATATATGCAGAAACTTCTATTTTATTTGTATGGGAGCCTCCTTTCTAGAGAGGGAGGGGCCTCAAACTACCATAGAAACATTGTTTGCCTCTAAAAACTTCCGCATGCTAAATTTGGGTTCCTTTACTTGTTCAGTTCTCGAGTTATGCAGAAAATGTGTTTCATTTGTATGGGAGCCCCCCTTTCAGAGGAGGGAGGGGTCTCTTACTATCTTACAAACGTTCCCGGCCTCAAAAACTCCTGCGTACAAATTTTCATGCCAAACGGTTCTTCCGCTCGCGAGTTAAATCGTGACAAAGAAACCCCAACTCATTTTTATTATATAGATTAGTAATTTTTAAACAATAAACTTTTGAAAATACGTTTACACGTTACACCTGCTCACTTCACAAGAATGGACATCGAGGAGACGCCGCGTGAAGTTCCTGGCAAGTCCGCTAAAAAGGCAAGTGCAAGAAGCCCGACGTCAACGCTGACGTAAATCAATAACTTCAGAGTAGCAACGCCTTTGGCGCGCTAGTTAACGAATTCCGATTGTCTCCACTTCAGAAAGTTCCTGGACAACCAAGCAAGCATCCCAAGTGGAAAAAAAACGTTAAGCTCGCAACGCTGACCGCAAAAATGGAGCCATTGTTTTGGCTCGGATGTCATACAAAATCACCAGGTTTGGTACAAGGATCCACTGGACCTCCAGTGAGGACTACATTAAAATGCGTAAGTACCTCGAAGAATAGAGTTTCGAGTAATACACGTATGATAAGTCATCCGATCGGTCTTTTCGAGCTACAGATCTGGGTAACGCAATATATGCTTTGCCTGTCAAAAATCTCACCTCAAAAAATGGCGCAATTCAGTGGAATACATGACGTTAGATTCTCCGGCCAAACGGTGCGCCAACTGTGGTGGAGCCCACCCAGCTACCGACCATCTGCCCGAAACAGGCCGTATTTCTTTGAATACGGCATCAAGCTACAACTAACTAAAAGATCCGAAAGCAATCCAGCACGGCACCGTCTGCTCCTGCCCTGAGTGAAAAAACTATCCTACCCTCAGTCCGCCCCTGGGGTCAGTCTACACCGACGCACCGACCCTCGTATCAGAGCTGGGGTGGCAGCTGCTCTAACCGACATATGGTGTGCCAATATGGGGTGTCAATTGAGCCCTGCGTTATTCATGTATCCAACTGGAATACTCGCTCTGCATGGGCGAAAACGATAGAACTGGAAAACTTTCTTGCCCAGCAAAAAAATCAACAACGTGGGAGTGATTGCGGAGACCCGGCTAACCCCGAAAATCAACTGTTCGCTCCCGGAACACATCATCGTCCGGCTAGATCGTTCCAACACAAGTGGGGGCGGTGTGGCTGAGGTTCAATAAAGGTATCCGGTACGAGATTCTACCACACCAGGAAACCAGCGTTATTGAAGTCATTGGCGTGAAAACATTCTAAGAGCTCATTCGCATGTTACCGTACGATTCACGAGTCCATGTGGGAACTTGCGACGGGACGGTTCACGTTTGTAACGCCCCCCCTAACATTGCTGGGCCTATGACATATTTGATAGACAGACCGAATCACAGAGCAAGGCTTACATTACATCCCGTTATGGCCCAAACACAATGATAACGGAAACGGAAAACGGCAAAGCCCGATCTGAGTATTCCTGCTTGTCGGAAAGAAAACAAGCTATATCCAAGCCGATTCTAATTGGACAAATCGAAGTCATTTTCAGCAACTGTCAAAATTGCCGTTTTCCGTTCCGTTTCCGTTATCATTGTGTTTGGGCGGTTAGGCTTATTCAAATTTCCCCATGATATGCGGTGTTTCAATTAAAATAATGAATAACCATGGCAACTCTACAAATACCGTATCAGCTGGTGCAAAATATCTAGCATCATGGTAGGAATTTCTGTTTTGACCCTGATTTCAAATTCACATTGTGGAAAATTTATATGACCAAATTTATAGTCTTTGCATTTAAAATCCTCATAAGAGTCACAACGTTCAGTTTCTGTCCTTTTTAACCCGATCGGCCATTAGGAACTTGTGCTGGAATAGGACATGTTTTGTCGCGATCCGAAAGACGGTGACAGATACAGATCTTGAAAGTACATGATTTTTGTTGAATAGTCTACTTCTAGCCTTGAAATGGACCAATGACAGTTGCCGTTGTTTACATACGAACTAAGATTAGGTGATCTTGGTTTGATCTTTGCGAGATCGATCCTTTTGATGTTGAATCTCGATTTTTTAAATTGATCCTATGACCCTAAGAAAAGTCGGAGAGATCATCCTTTGTTTTGATCACTTAATTGTACATGCTAAACTGATGAACCTGATTCAAAAAGTAAATAAAATATGGCAGTAAAAAATTGTGGTGTTAAGTGAAGGTGCCCACGTATTTTTTGAACCGTTGTTGTGGCTAAATTTGTTGAGTGAACGAAAAAATGTAAATGTGCTGCAAAAACATCATGCTACATGTCGTCAACATAAGGTCAACATATTCCTGTCACCAATCGCTATTGCTCAGCCCTATTGAAACCGAATGATTTGATTTTTTTTAACATGACTGGTGTCTATGTGAAACTATTCATGAACAGTATTTGAAGTCATTTGGTTCTTGTACGGTTGAGTAATAGTGATTGGTGATGAGAATCGGTCCCACACCCTGTATGGGCTCAATCAGATGATTAAAATTCAGCAGAATAATTAACACTAATGGGCCAAGATGAGAATCTTGTTGCACCTACCGCTGATTACTAGTAAATTTGATTGGTTTTCAATTGCTGTTTTCAAATCACATTGAAATATTCTGAAACGTCCCAACGTGCTTATAAATGATGTCAATTGGATCCGTTTAGCTGATTTTTTAAACTCACGAACTCGATTACTGAACTGGTTACCGTAACTACCAAAATCGGGCAAATTCGGTAAATAGAATTCGTGAGTCTCCGAAATCAAAGAAAAACTGATTCAATTGACATAGCTTTCATAGTTTACAATGTTTATTCATTTATGATCAGTAGCGTACAGTAGCGAATGAAAACAGCACTTGTTGGACATTGACAAGATAGTAAATGCGAAATCGACATGGTTCCTTTGACAATGGCTCATAGCTTAAATGAGTGACTATATCTGCATTGTATATATCTTCATGCAGGGTCGATGCATCGGCATGTTTCGGTGAAACACCGTATTTATCTCCTCTGAAAGGGTTCCCTCGGAGTATCCGGGTTGTCCCGCAATATTCAATATAGTCATTGGCCCATTTAATGACTAGAAGTAGATTGTTTACAAAAAGTCATGAAGTTTGAGTCGTAGAAAGGCATGCTTCGGTGATAATCCGTTTTTGTTTCCGCCTAAAGGGTCCTTCCGGGGCATCTGGGTTGTCTCCGAGTTTACAATATGGTCATTGATCCATTTCAAGGCTAGAAGTACACTACTGTATGTATGTATGTAAGGTAGCCTTGTCATATATGCAGCTTCACTTAATAGCAAGATCGAATTGAGTTACCGATTTGTATTCACAGTAGCGCTGTATGAAGGGCCAAAAACGGTGGGGTGGACCCGTAAGCAAAGACACTTACGCGAAACCCGCGGGAACTACATTACAGCATTCATCTGCTTGCAGCAACTTGATTCACGAATGCCAACAATATTTCTGTCATCTCAACCGCAATATCATCAACTACTCATTAAGCTTTCTACGGGATGGTTTGTTGAGAAGGGCGCGCCACTCTCACTGAAACTTTTGGAGTAGAATTCACAGCATCACAATCGAATCGATAGGATAAAGAAAATGATACTGTTTGTTCCCTGCTTGACCACTTCATTGGCCAATCTTGAGTGATATCCTGATGCACTTCCCAAATATATTCAATGTCATTTAGTAATATTTAAAATAAAGTGAACGAACATTATAATGATGTATAATATAGTGAATGAATATAAGAAGGAAAATAACAATTTCTTTTGTAAACCTGACAGTTTAGTCAATGTAGAAGAGAAAAAAAAATGGTATAAAATTATTTTACAAAACTTGGGATATAATTTTATTACATATAGCGACTAGTTAACCTTAAATTTCCATGTGCTGTTCCATTTCGTTCCCTCGCAATAGTTCTTTGTAGTGAGTCTCATTTGAGATTTTAATGAAAAGAATCTAAATGCAATAAAATAACATCATATAATATCATAACATAAAGTAATAAAATGACATTAAAATATGAAATAATAAAAACGGCAAGCCAGTGAACTATAGTAAAATATGTATCCCTTACAAAACTAACCATCCACTCATCGAAAGACCTCGAGTAGCGAGATGGAAACGGAAACGCAGCCCATATACGTAGTCGGACTTTTTAAATTGAAGAGCCGTGTCGGAGACGGGCGAGTACGATACGGTAACTCACCTGTTGGAAAGCCTTTGCGACCACTCATACCACTGCCAAAGGATAAAGGGTGTATTCGATAAAAATGGCACACACATATATACTCATCAAAATTAAACTGATTATCGGATTTTCTTGAAATTTTTCAGGGAATGAAGAACTACTAATGAGTTTTGATTTACAACATTTGTTTTATTCAATTTCGTCTCCCATCCTGAATGCCCGCACCTTCCTTTTCACTCCACCCATCAAATTTTGTACAACCGATTTTCCCAGTGTTTTTGTTGTTTTTACCCAAATTTTCTTCAATTCTAGCTCTGTTTTTTTATAGTTTTGGGATGTTTGCAAAGTTCCGTTTTCATAATTGCCCAGAATTTTTCAATTGGACGAAGTTCCGGTGAATTTGGTGGGTTCATATCCTTTGGCACAAAATTGACTCCGTTGGCTCGGTACCACTCCAAAACGTTTCGAGCGTAGTGGCAGGATGCTAGATCTGGCCAAGTTGATCCTTTGTGCTTCTTAATGAATGGCAAGAGACGCTTCTCAAGGCACTCTTCCATGTAAATCGCACCGTTTATTATTCCGGAAGTGATGAAGGGAGCACTTATTTCACCACATCCGCAAATCGCCTGCCAGATTAGAAACTTCTTTGCCAATTTCTATAGTTTCTTCTTTCGAACATCCTCCGGAACATCGACTTTGACTTGGCAACGAAATATTCTTGCCTAGGAAGTTGACGGAAGTCGGCCTTGACGTATGTTTCGTCATCCATCACGATGCAACCGGATTTGGTGAGCAGCTTCGTGTAAAGTTTCCGGGCGCGGGTTTTCGCAGTGATGTTTTGTTTTTCATTCCGGTTTGGGGCTTTTTGCACTTTGTAAACATGTAACCCAGCACGCTTCATGGTTTTCTGCACAAACCGACTGACACCTTAGACTTTTTAGCGACATCTCGAATTGACATGTTTGGACGGTTCTTGAATTGTTGTACGACTTTCCTGGCCATTTTACTGTCCATTGGACCACTTTACGACCACTCCCTTCCTTCCTTTGGACACTCAGACGCTCCTTGAAGGTTTTTATTACACGAGACACAGTTGTATTTGCAATTCCAAGCCTTTTAGCAATCCACCGGTGGGACGCCCTGGATTTTGATTGTGAGTGCACAAAATTTTCTTACGGACAATTTCTTGTTTCGACGACATGACTGGAACTGTAATGAACCATGAAACTTGGCAGAAGTAAATAATACACTATGGATAAGATCTACTCAAATTTCTAGGATTTTTACTCATACGATTCAAAAGTTACAGAAGATTTTCTGTGTGCCATTTTTAACGAATACACCCTTTATCAACAAATCACCAAAACGTAATCAGTCTACATCGAGCACAGCGAGCGATCTGTTATCGGAGGCTGGGCCTCCGCGCATAATTTCCAAAAAAAATGTCTAGTTATGAGTTGACCGTTTAAATATGACAAAGACAAACGTATCGAATTCGAGCTCTGAGTATTGTCTTTGTTTATTTGTTAGTTGTTGTTTATGGTGGATTTTGTTGAACTCGTAGCCCTCTGAAGGTCAATCCAACAAATCCAATACGTCATGTTTCAGCACCCGTTCCTCTATTTCCAGACATTCTTCTCTTTTTCAGAGAGCGAATAATGGTGCTATAACCATAACTATAACCATGCTTAGGTTCCAACCATTTGAAGAGAAAATGGAGCATCATTTAACCTTCTTAGACTAGATGCTTCCAACGACCATTTCAAACAAATTCTTGTTCTGTACACCAAACAGGGCATTCTGTTTAACTATTCTCTCCGACTATTCATTTCCCTTTTCCTTTGAAATCTACTGAAGACTACGTAGGCTCCTCGTGTCTTCTTAAGGTAGACACCAATTCCTCCCTATCGCCAACGGTTGCATGGATGTGGCCAGGTGAGCGACCAAGGAGTGTCTTCATGGAGATTATTGCGTGAAGAAACGTATCAGCTACTGGATCCGTTTCATGGTGACATGCAATGTCTTCTACGAATTATTCCTCATCGTAGCTCCATCCACGAGGTGTGCAAACGTCAATGCTAATGCTAATGCTAGTTATAGGTAGTTAACCTATAACTATTTGAATATCATGTGTAGTGTTTTCTTCCAGAAATAAAGTGTAGTTTTCTGTAATGGTTTCGAGTTTTTGAGTTTAACGTATCTTAGGAGCGGCCTTATTGTCGTCCCGAAAACCCCTGGTGAAAAGAAGCGACTTCTACAGTTCAACTACCCACTTTCTGTGGTATAAATGTCATGGTGTTTCGTGCAGTGTACCAAAAGTTATTCCAGATGGAAGCCGAGAGGAGAGAAAGAATTCTGCACACCTACATTGATAATTGAACGTGGTCCACAATCAAAAACGCAAGATATCGTCCTTATCGAGCCATCAAGCAACCAAACAGAACGTTGAAGCAAAGTCTCGTCACCAAAACTCGAGCTCGAAAATTATACCAGCAGGTATAAAGTACCAAGGATGCCTGCTCATCGACGTCTGCCTGCTCAACCTACGTCAAAATGGATTTCGGACAGCTTCCTGGCCAAACATTCTACATGGCGACGGCACGAGGAGATGTTCCTGCGAAGTTTAAGTTTGCTTTTATGGACAAATTTGGCAAAAAAAACTGATGATTTGGCTAGGGATATGCAGCTGCAGAACAAAGACCAAAGTATTCGTGACGAAAAAGACGATGGACTCGAAGCTGTACAAGGAAGAAAATATCTCTCGAATAACAAAACTTGTTATTTTGAACACCTTAGAATACCTGAGAGGTACTCTTTTGGTATTGTCTTACTTCAGTTTGGTATTTGCATAACATTGTGGGAACAATTTTATGGCATTATCCTCAGGTATTTTACCTCTTCATCTGAGTTCATAAAAACCAAGTCCAGTTATCTAGTTATGTGATTCTGCTCGGAGAGGAGCCTAGCACAAACGTTAACGAAACTTCAACCAACCTCAGCTGCCTATCATGCCGCAGTATCGGTTTAGCAGTGTTGTAAGCTAAGGCTCGGCTAAGTCGAACAAAATATGTTTCTTCTGTCGAGAAGTAGTTAGGGTCTATGTGGAAGAGCTTCCGCGGCATTTTATTAACCACATCCGGAATCAACAGTTTGATCCGGATAGAATGTTTTACGACTGCATGGTTCAAAAATTCGGTTCAAGGTACATTTCAAATCACTGAACAGGCTCACTTTTCAGTGACACCCCCATCCCCTTCAGACGGTATTGGACAGCTTAGACCTTCTTCCAAGGCTAGAAGTAGACTACTCAACGAATATCATGAAGTTTGAGTCGTCGAAAGGCATGTTTCGGCAAAAATCTGCATTTGTCCTCTCCCAAACGGTTCCCCGGGTTATCCGGATTGTCCCGGAATGGCCAATATTGTCATTGGGTTATTTCTAGGTTAGAAGCACACTTTTCATGAAAAAATATTAAGTTTGAGCCGTCGGAAAGCATGTTACGATGATAATTTGTATTTGTGGCCGCCTCACGGATCGTGGCAAAACATTCACTCTTTCGGCACAGATTCCTAATAGCCAATCGAGTTTAAAAGGGCAGTACTCACCAGAAATTGAAAATTACGACTTTTATAAGCATTTGACTGCTAAGACTTTAAATTTGCTAATATAGATTTTCCACAATGTGAATTTGAAATCCGGGTCAATATTACCCGAAACACCTTATTCCTTATCTGTTTTTAGCAGCCCTTCAGGAATGTCAAAAAAAAAAAGTTTTCGATGCAGAAACGTAAGTCAAGAAAACTCAAACGTCTAGATACTGATTTCAGAAAGTTATAGTGTCATTTTGACCCTGACACCTAAAGAAGATTAATGATTATGTAAGAAAGCACCAATAGTTAAAAGCTCCGATCAGCACGATTGTTCTGTATAAAATTTCGATTTTCTTTCAACCATGAAATCACAGCGAAGAAAAATGCACGCCAATGTTTTTTTCTATCCTGATTCCATTACCTGTAGATATTTAAAAAAAAAAACAATTAAATTTTGATAAGCTTATCGTCAATTTCTAATTGAAAATGTCTTGGTTTCCATAAAAAAATTGGGTCGTCTTCCCAAACAACACCAACCCATCATAATTAGTTGCAGCAACTTGATTGTGACCTAATTGAGTTACATTGAAGACGCTTTTACTTCGTAGCAACAAGTGTACTACTAGGGTTGAAATTTTCGAATTGAAAAGTTGATTTTTTTTTGGTAATGTATCGGTGCCCGCGCTGCTCCACTGCGTGATAGTACATGTTTTATAATTTTCTTCATTTGCCCAGCCAGAAAACCGTCCCGAATATTCCAAAAACTTGCCTTGTACAATCTGATTAAGACGTTTAAAAAAAACCTGGCATCCCTAACCAAAATTGACCTGTTTCGACGTCCGGCCCAGTATTTAATTAGCACTTTTCAGCCTCAGTACGGAGCGCAAACCGGTTGCGGTTGCAAAGCTAATCGCTTTTTGAACGTCAGTCAGCAGTGAATGGCCATTCTTCACAATCGTATCAGTACTTGAGGCACTCTGGGCGGAACTCGAGCCGAGAGAGACGCTTCGAAAAATATGTCAGATCAATTTTCAAACAATTTCATCAGTCTCATTGGAGTGAGACACGGTTCACCATTCTACCCGACACGGATTGAAACTGCAGAGAACTGAAACCCCCAAGGGAATGACCGGAGTGCTGTTCTATTGTTCGGCCACTAATACTCCCACTACTACTGGTAATCCAATCGAGCGGCGATGGACCGAGAGCTGTTGCATGTACATTCACTAAAGATCGAATCGATTGCTGCTTTCATCGGTTGAAAATCGGGTCCGTGTATTCAAGCTGGCCAAGCTCTCGTTTCCATGGAAGCCACTTTGCTAGAGCTCTGAAGTCATGGCTAACTGAGTTTGGCAGATAAATGGGAAAGTCTGTCGTAAAGAAAAAGTGTGCTTGATTTGGTTGTCAGAGCACGGTCCAACAGAAATCAACCTCAATGCTTCATTTTCTATTCATTTCACGCTCCATTAAGGGACCATCCACCAGACAAACAACCGGAGCGCTCAGCGAATGGCGACGGAACAGGCGCACAAGCAGAACTTTAATCAATTCCAACTTTGGCTCGGAGTGAAGAAGCAGCGCAGAATACTACCGAGAAGGCAACAGAGAGCAAAAACACATTCAAAGATATGAAACAAATATTATTCCTCGCAATTCATCCTTTTCCCGAGGATGGTAAAAGTGAGAAAACTAGTTTTCGAGCTCGCATGCTCCTTCCCCAGCCCCCCTCCGTGTCTTAGGCCGGATCCCGGGGTCAGCAGAAGGCGAAAGGATGGCAAACGGGTTTATTAGGCTGCCGCCGCTAGCTCGAGCCAGAGCATCCAGCGTACAAACAAAATCCATTACGCAGTGTAAATGGAGTTCAGTTCCCGGGAGAAATAAGAATGAAAACCTTCTTCTAATGAGCTTTTCATCTTTTTGCCATCCCCTGGACCCCGCCCTCCTCTGTGCTCCGAGAACGGAAGCCTGCTGAAGGCATTTGACCTGGGTGGTTGACTTCGAGCATCGTCATCTTCGGCTCGGTAAATAGGCGTTGGCGGTGATGGGAAAGGTCAACCGCTGATCCCAGCTGTCACTTGAGGGATGATGTTATGCAATGGAGAAAAAAGTTATGGAAAACTACTTCGCTTGTACGGTTTGTGCATGTGTCACTGAAGTGCGATGCTAATTCGAGTGAGCTTATCACAAAAGTGAATTGGATTCCATCGAGATGAAGCATTTCCGCATTCTGCCGGCCCCTCGTTCCCTCGTCAACGATAAGATCATTTCCAGCTTGACGTTGGAAATTGGACGGGCACACATACTGCTCTCCTGGCCCACTTGTGCTTCGTCATCTCTTGAAGAACGGTTTTTTTTTTTACAATGGCTGCCACAGTAAACAGAAAACCTTCGCTTTGGTTTCGTTCTCTTCAGCAGCGGTTGTAGTAAAATACAGAGGAAACTGAAAAGATTGGCACAAGTGACGATGAAGATGGCGACGAGTGCAAATATTGAATTTGGTTCGTCTTTTTCCACTTGGAAATCCCCGTCCAATGCTACATTGTACCTTCAATTGAACGCCCTGTTTGGCATAGTTGGCCTTTCACAGTCTGGCATTATGTCGCATTGGAACGTCACTTGCTTGTCATTTCTCGGTGACAGTTCTCCCTTTAGTTCAATTCGTTTCGTTTGTTGGCATCAAGTAGTAGTGAAAGTAGTAATAGTAGTAGTAGTAGTAGGCCGTGACAAGACCGGCAAGACGTTCCCGGGCGACACTGAACTAAATGTCAATTTCTGACGACAATAACAAGCGATAATTGATTTCCTTTTGAAAGTTGGCATCATGCGGCGTGGATTTTTCTTTTATCGATGGCACATGTGATGTGAGCCCACAAGAAACTAAACTTAGACGCAAGTAAGAAGAAACCATGAAATTGATGACGACGGTAGGATTTCCACAGAAAAATGAACGACCAACGGCACTTCAATGCATATTTTATGAGATCGTTCCTTTATTTTTTTCTCTCCACCAAGTTTGAGAAAGGCTCAGATGGTGGTGAACTAAATTCTTAGAAACTATTCAGACGTCTGACGACGACGACAGGTGTGAATAAGTTGAAGCCTTTTATCATTTGATGTGTTTAATGGGCTGAGTAAAACTCAGTGAACACTTTTTCTTAACATGACAAGACCATGTAATTTAATGAAACATTTATGTGTATGGTTTTGTCTCAAGTTATAACGTTGGTGGTCCCATTAAAATTATCGCAAAATTTAGAAAATGTCGAAGATAGGTAACGCTTTTTCGGAAACTTAACGAAGCTTCTTGAACATCCAACACATGCATACCTCGACCACCTTAACTGATCAACGTTTTCTGATTCATATTATTTGAAAATCTGCTACAAAGTATCTATAATTGATTCAGAGACTTACTCCGGAAACACTAAAATAAGTCTAAGAAACCATCAACGAACTTTCTGAATGTTCCCAAAGCATCCTATACTGTTGATTTAAATCGGTACTAACAGGGTTCATATCATCATAAAAAAAGAGAGCATCCCAAGTAACAGTGTCAAAACTTTCCAGCTTTATTAGGTATTATGAAAGCCACTAAAAATTAATTTGGTTTATCTGCTGTAGCACACAAAAGAAGGTGCTCAATAGGTTTCAAAGTATTTTGAATCGGGTTTATAAGAACCTACACAGCTTGTTAACAGCAGTTTTAAAACCGTGTTTTCTCAAATTCATTTTACTTCTATCAAAGGTTTTATTACGACTTTTTAACTCGTAAAATGCGTTTAGAAATGCCGTATTAGGACTCATTTATAATATCTTATTATGGTCAGTTGAAAACCCAGTTTTAAACCAAATTTGCTTCCAGTAAATGCCTTCAAACAGGAATGAGCAATGAGGAAGTCGATTTCAATGGCCAAATGGTAGCCAAATCATAACAACAAAACCCAACCCACGATATTACAGTGAAGTTTGACAGCTGTGACCATTTTCTCCTATGCTGGTTTTCACGACAGCCAATAGGTTTTATGAAGGTCTTATAAAGGTTTTATTAACATGTTTTCACAATCCTATGTAGAGTGGGCCACTTTGTACAAATTTCGACTCTAAAGAAGCATAGAGGAGGTGTTGTTAGACAAATAGTTTTGAACGTAGTTTTATTAGCAAAGCCGGGAGGAGTGCTATGGGGCGGAAATAAAACTACAATTGTTCCTCGGGATATGTTTTTCTAGCAACCTTGGGCGGTCAATCATGCTCATGCTCAAGATCACTGAGCAAACAGGAAACAGGATATTCTATGAGCACCTTCAGAATAAGCCACAGACCGAACTTACCCAACCAACATTGATTAATGCTCGGCGGGAATTCCAGCACAAGTACACAAGAAGCTTTACTTCAGCTTTGGCCCCATCATTACAGTCTTTTTATAGCGTGGTCGGTGTACGCGTCGGTTTTTCAATCTGGAGGCCAAGATTCTCGATACAGTCAAATGTTTTTTATGGAATGCCCTCCTCTGGGAACTGAAGGGCTTCAAAGAACACTTAAGAGCGCGGTAGCCAAAGCACGTGAGAATGATTTATGTTGTGTATTCGCTATTTGTAAAGTTGAAATAAAACACTAGTTTCGTGGAATATGAAATACTGAAAGAAAAAAGTACATGGAAAATACTAATGTAGTAACAAGTATTCCACTAAACAGCTCACACTTTCTAAGAGACATTTGAGAACAAAAACTCAAACAATTTAAGAAACTTACAAAAAATTCCCAAGCAAACTTGAAAAATTATTAGCAAGTTCACAGAAGTTTTTTGAAATTTTGAAAAATTTCTCGTTAGTTCCTAGAACTTCTGAGAAGTAATATATTCTGGCAAATTTAATGAATTCATAGATCTGGGGAAAAGAGCAAGAAGTATAAATAAAATAATGAACTGATAATTGAGATACCTGCAATCTATTGAAAAAATCATAAAAACCAGTTCTTCAAATCCATGACCACACTTGCGTTGAGTTTCCAACTGGTTGGTAGACGCATTACATTAAAAACAAAGAGTTTGAAAAAAGTTCCAGACATCTTCCGGAAATTTTAAGTGAAGTGGTGGAAATTCTGGAGAACTTTCGAGAAAGTTTTGGGAAGCTTATGAGAAGTCTCCGGTTGGTTCAAAGACCAAGTTGATAAATTCTGAGACCTTTTGAGACGGTTTGGTGCACATCTGGGAAGATTATGTTCCTGAAAAAATTTGGGAAGTTTGTTCCGAAGAGTTTTGGCGAAGCTTGTTCCGTAGAACTTTTCCGGTGCTTTTCTGGGAAGATTGTGTTCCTGAGAACTTTTAGGAAGTTTGATCCAAAAAGCTTATGGGAAGTTTATTCCGGAAAAATTCTGGAGAGTTTGATCGGAAAATCTTTGTACTAAATGTTTGTACTAAAGAAGTTCCACGATTTGTTTCGAGATGTTATGTGAAGTTTTGTTCCGGAATACTTTCGGAAAATTAGTCCCAGAAAACTTTTGAGTAGTTTGTTCTGAAGAATTTCTGGGTAATTTGTACTGGAAAACTTCTGAGAAATTTATTCCGGATATGTACTGGAAGGTTTGTCCCTAAAAAGGTCTACAAAAGTTTGGTCCGCAGAACTGCTTGGTAGTTTGCACCAAAAAACTGCTAGATGCTCTGTGAAGATTTTTTTCTGGAAAACTTCTGAAAAGTTAGTCCCAGAGAACTTCTGAGTAGTTTGTACTAGTGAACTCATTATAAATTTATTCCAGATTTATACCGAGAAGTTTGTCCTGAAAAAGGTCTGCGACATTTGGAGATCCTCTGGATAATCCGTTCCAAAAAACTCCTGGAAAGTTTATTCCGGAGAAGTTGTGCGAAAATTGTGTTCCTGAGAACTTCTAGGAAGTTTGATCTAAAAAGCTTATGGGAAGTTTATTCCGGGAAAATTCTGGAGAGTTTTATCGGAAAATCTTCTGTGGAATTTCTGCTCTGGAGAATTGCTGGAATATTTCTTCCGGAGAACTCCTGGGATGATTTTTTCCGGAAAACTTCCGGAGAGTTTGTTTTGGAGAACTTCTCGGAAACTTGTTTCGCAAAATTTCTGGGAAGCTTATTACACCGGAATCTTAGAAAATTAATTACGAAGAACTCTTAGGAAGTTTGTTCCGAAGAATTTCTGGGACGTTTCCACCAAAAAACGTCTGTTTATTACTAATAACTTCTGTTTTTTTTGTCTTTATTGTGGTGACTTTGAGCCTCCTGCGCTAGTGCGTCACCTATTTATGCGTGGTTTGTCACGATGAACTTCTGCGTAAGTATGTTTTGACGAATTTCTGGGAAGATTGTTCCGAAACATTTATACGGAATTTTGACCGAAAAAAATTGGTAATATTGTTTAGGGAAACTCCAAGGAAGTTTGTTCCTGAAAAGCTCTGTGAAGTTTGTTCCGTGTAATCTGAGATGCTTGATCCGGCGAAGTTATGGAAAGATTGTTACAGCGAATTTCGGCGAAGTTTGATCCGGAAAGCTTATTAGGAGGTTGTTTTGGAGAACTGCTGAAAAGTTCGATCCGAAAGGCTTCAAGGAAGTTTGTTCCGGAATCTAAAATCTTCTGTGAAGTTTGTTCCGGAGATCTGCTGGATTGTTTCTTTCGGAGAACTTCTGGGATTTTTTTTTCGGAGAACTTCTGGGGAGTTTGTTCAGGAGAACTTCTCAGAAGCTTGAAAATTTGAAAGCAGTTATTTGAATTGTCAAAGCAGTTTCAAGTAATTTCCAAAAAGTTTCTTTGAGCAACTGATCGTATGCTTCTGTTGAAGCATTGTATATTTCTTTGAAATTTCTATGAAATCCCATAGAAGTCCAGGAATGGTTGGGAGTGTCAAAGCAAGCTCCAAAAACATCTTGTGAAGTTTCGTGAACTGATATGGAAGTTCCGTGAACTTCTTAGGAAGTTCTGCAAATTTCTTGGGAGGTTCCGTGAACTTCTATAGTTTCTGTGAATTGCTTTGGTTGATCTGAGATCTTTCAAAGCAATTCATAGTCTAAATTTTTAAGAAACTGGAAGTTTTGGATGTTTTGGATGTTCTATGAAGTAACTTTTTACAAATTTGCTTATATAGTTCAGCTTACTAATTTGGAAATTTTAGAAATGTCTTTCAAAGTTATTCATTTTTTGTCAAAGTTTTGAAAACTTTTTAAATAAATTTTGAAAACCTCTTGGACGTTTGTAGACGTCACTTGAAGTCCTGGAAATATATTTGAATAATTTAGAAAATTCCTTAGAAAATCTAGTAACCTCTTTTGGAAATTCCAGAAAACTCCTTGAAAAGTTCTGGTAAGTTTTTGAAGATGTGGTAAATATATTGAATGTTATGGAATCTTTTTGAAATTTGTGAACTTTTCTTGGAAACTCTGTATTTTTTTTTAAATTTATATGAATGATTATCGAATATTTGAAACTTCATTAGACGCTCTGGAAGCTTCTATGGAAGCTTTTCGTAACTTATTTGTATAGTTGGCAAACTTTTTTGAAACTTCTGTGAATTTATAAGGCGTTTAGTTCTAAAATATTCTGGAAACTTCCTTGCAAATTCCTTGAAATTTATTAACAGTTATTTGGACATACTGTGACTTTCGTTTAGAAATTTTGATAACTTCAGGGATATTTTTTTAATTCATAAGGGTACAGTGAACAAGTTTCAAAACTAGAAACTTTTTGAAGAACCAGTATTCTTTTTTGGAAGCTATGTGCGCTCCAAAACATTGTGAAAAATTGTTCGAGAAACAGATTCCATACATGTTTTCTGACATTTACGATTTGTTAGTGACAGTAAATTTTGCTTGAGTACTTAAATTAAGTACTAAAATAAAGTTTGGAATCACCAAAAAGGTTTAGGGCAACTTGCAGGAAGCTCATGAAAGCTTCCGGAATGTATCAGGAAGTTCTGGACATTCTCCAAAGCTTCTGGCATTTTTTA
>JASCZW010015390.1:0-20658 GCA_034211315.2 Aedes japonicus | reverse complement strand
TATTTTCGACTTCTTACGAAGATAATTCTCAAAATCTGAAACACCTACATCCGTGTGCTGAGTTTTAGGCAATCATCCTTATAAAAAATTGTAAGGGCACCATCAACGAGACTTCAGCTGATTGCGAATTCGCTTTGACTGGAAGATACTATTCGGTTTTTTGTTGATAAGAGTAGCTGCCAATATGGAAAATGGCGTCATCGTAAACCATTATGATGATATGTCAAACCGTTGTCTTGATGATTGAAACGCGAGCTTTAAAAACCGTTCCCATATTCCATTTTTAAACCTGACTCAACGCCCAATACGAGAGAGGTGGCAGACGGATGCAGAACTATTGTCATATCAAATTTCTTGGGTCGCTTGCGGAGGGCTGCAGGACACAATATTTACCAGATACATCGCATCATTTGTCCCAGTACACTTGCAGGTTTTACTTGCGTAATAAAGAGCCAAAAACTGTGTCAAAAATATATTTGATAATTGCCTCATGAGGATTCAACGGGCACGGCGGATCCTTTACGGATCCGCATGTTACCTAAGCTCCATCTTGTCAAAACCACAAACCTTATTTTTGTAATAGATCTGGAACTGTTTGTCAATTGTAAAATATGGAGTTGCGCACTGCAAGGTTATATTAAATACAAAAAATCATGCTCCAGAAATAACTGTGCTTCAGATATAGCAAAAATAACAATCACCCAGAACCTCGTTCTTTCGTCCAAAATCTCTCATGCCCATCCAAATACTGCTATATTAGAAGAACTGATGATGTGTTTTAGAAGCAGGGGGTGTCCATGATGAAATTGCCGCACACAAAATTGATTCGCAAAATTCGGTTTTCATCCGATTGCCATCAAATTTTCAGGGATTGAGAAATAACTATTAAACTTCATTTTGCCATTTCACTCGTATTTTATTTACAGTCCATACGCAAATGCCGCACCTTGGCCTTAACCCCGGCCGCAAGATTCTGCACAACCTGTGAATCAGCCGTTTTTGCATGTAAACCCATACTTTCTTCAGTTCCTCGACTATGTCTTCACTACCTTAGGTCGTTTAAGAGGTGCTGCTTCATAATCGCGCAGTACTTCTCGATGGGGCGGAGCTCCGGAGTGTTGGGAGGAGTTGAACATTTTCGGCACGAAATTGACCTTATTGTCCGCATACCACTTCAGCACGTCCTTGGAGTAGTGGCATGAGGCCAAATCCGGCCAGAAGATTGTTGGGACGTTGTAGGCCTTCGGGAGAGGAAGCAGCCGCTTCTGGAGGCACTCTTTTATGTACACCTGTCCGTTCATCGTGTCCTGGGTCACGAAAGGTGCACTCCGCTTCCCGCACGTGCAGATGGCTTGCCAAACCAGAATTTCTTCGCAAATTTGGACATCTTCTGAGTGCGGACATGCTCCGGAACGCTGAACTTATCCTTGGCCGTGAAAAACAGGTTGCCGGGGATCTGTTTGAAGTCAGCCTTCACATATGTTTCGTCGTCCATGATGCAGCATTCAACTTTCGTCAGCATGTTGAGTGCACAACTTCCTGGCACGGGTTTTGGCGGACTTGTTCTGCTTCTCGTCGCGATTAGAGGCCTTTTGTACCTTGAACGTTCGAAGCCCAGCCTTAGTTTTGGCCTTCTGGACAAAACTTTGGCTTAGGTGCAACTTCTTAGCCACATCCCGAACGGAGGCGTTCGGATTTCGGTTGAAGGCCCCAACTACGCGGTTGTGATTTTTGGTGTTGTACGGAATACTTTTCCTTCACTTCTGGGCTTCCGATCGGTGGTCAACCGTTCCTCGAACCGCTTAATCACTCGCGACACCGTGGAATTCGCGATTCCCAACGTTTTAGCGATGGAACGATGCGAGAGATCCTTGTTCTCGTAATGAATGCGCAAGATTTTATCACGCACGAGCTGTTCTTTCGACTCCATTTCTGCGAGTTTTGATCACAGGACTTTAAAACTTGCAGGATGTAAATAATGCACTATGAACTAAATCCACCAAAATTTTCATTAAATTCTACCCAACGGTTAAAAGTTAGAGCAATTTCATAGTGTGGCAATTTCATCGTGGACACCCCTTTAACTGAAAGAAATTCTGCGAAATTTGTTGAGCAATCTCTTGCGAAACTTTGAAGCAAACACTTCTACAAAGGACTACATTAAAAAAAAGTTAAGTAATATCTGGAGAACTATATGTTAGAATCCTTGCAGACATTGTAGACAAAATTTGGAAAATAATTTTACTAAAAACCCATTGCGGATTTTTTACAAATAAGAATTAAATATATGAGATTATAGTATGCATGCACACAATTCTTCTAAGATTCCACCAACAAATCAGGATTTTATTCAAGAATTACTTCAAGAATAACCGGTCAATTTTTGTTTAGTTCTTTCAGGTATCCTCAAGGAATTCCTGTAAAATCACAAAACCTTACAAGATCAGGGATTCCTCCAAATATTTCATCACAAAGAAAGTTTAAAAATAACTGCTGATGCTATGCCAGAAGTAACTCCTGAAAGAATCCCTGGAGTAATTCCTACACACGTTTGAAGAATACCTATAGAAACGCAAGAAGGAATATTTAAAGAAATGTCTGAGAATCTTTCAGAAACTCTATAAAATTTTCCTCAAAAATTATCTAAAAAAAATATAGAGAAATCCTGCGGGGGCACACACACAAACTGACTTCAGAGTGTAATTTGCCAGTGTAGAGTCAGTGTCAATTGTTTTATTTTGATTTGTGGGCCTAAACCAGCACACTGAAAGTAGTATTGATATAAAGCTGGATCCTAAACTGTACTCATATTTTGAATTTGAGATTTTTGAGTGGACGAGCAATTGCCAAAAATCTTAAAAATCTTGGTTTTTCTCAAAAATCTGTAATCTTCACATACATATAATTGTAAGAAAAAATTTTACCCATTTACGCCATTTTACTGAATGTAACAAGAATGTAAACATGTTGCACCACGAAATAAAGTGGAGAGTTTTAGCAGTCATTAAGTGAAACGTTTCGGCGAGCCTTTAAATAATTCAAAATCTACTCTTAAAGCAAAATTTTCGAGATTTAACGTGGACAGTCTTTATACCGGGAAAAATTCACACTTAGAAATTATCAATATTACACGAGACGTAATTCATTTTTGTAAAAAGCCGAGGAACGTCAACGAAGTTTTCGTGTAAAGTTAAGTCTCATAAAACTGATAAATACGGAAGTCGACAAAATGTGTGTTATATTGAATTTATTTTGTTATCTCTTTCAACTCATTTTTACGTGCTAAAGGACGCTTGCATGTGTCGGTCTCTGGGCACCGAAATTTACTTGACATTTTGTAAGTGTGTACGCTCCATTTTGTTTGGGTTTGGATTCCCTAACATAGCTCGCATCTGAATCCGATTCACCATTGGTCACTCCACATTGATTCGTTGGATTTCTCACGTCGTGTTCAAAGTCGTCATATGGATACTTCTGGATTTGATGAGTTCTGCGCTTAATCATATTCGGCTCTTCCGACAAATATTCATAGATGACATCATCAAGCCCTCGATGCTTTCTTCGAGTTTCTGAAGTCGCTGATCGACGTTAAATATTTGATGGTTTTTCCTACCATTAATCTTGTGAGTTGCGTCATTCTGACGATTTGCAGCATCAACTTATGACGATTCAAACTCTATTCTCATTTATCTGACAAATATTAATTTGACATGACTGTCAGCTGTCGTCGCATACTTCGTAGCTCGATACATTTCCAAGTAAGAGTAGATCACCATGGATGTCGTTTTCCTCTGAAATTCCGGATTGCCGTGATGCTTCTTCAATACAGTCTTCACAGTTTTAACAGCCGCGATTCGTAAGTGTTTGATATCTCTCAATGTACAAAAGTCTTGAAACTCGTCGAACGTGAACGCTGTTTCGTTATCAAACACAAGTTGGATAACAGATCTAAATTTTGAAATGTACTCACATGTCTACACAATTGTCTCCTTAAACGTCAATGTGCGTAGCGGGCTTCAATCCACTGTCTATAACTATCTAAGGTGTAGCCAAGTTAGTATTGGAACAAACATATTTGATTCTTACAGCGACAAATCTAGTGGACTTGTGAGACCCCGGGCGGGTACTGTCAACCATCAACTACGGAACAAAGTCATCAAGAACATTAAGGCAAATCCCAGCATCTGAGACCGCGATTTGGCCAAAAAGTTTCGCTCCGCACGCAGTACCGTGCAATGGATCCGTCTCCGGGAAGGCTTCAAGTCATACCGTGCCTGTAGACAACCAAATAGGGATCAAAAGCAGAAAAATGTGACCAAAATCCGTACCAAAAAACTGTGTGATCAGATGTTGACAAAATTTAATGGCTGCCTCTTCATGGATGATGAAACCTATGTAAAAGCCGATTTCAAACAGCTACCGGGACATAAGTTTTACTTGGCAACGGCTCGGGGTGATATTTCTGCCAAATTCAAGTTTGTGTTTGCAGATAAATTTGCACGTAAAAACATGATTTGGCAAGGTATTTGTAGCTACGGTAGGGAGACCAAAGTTTTCATTACTCATAAGACATTTAATTCAGAGCTGTACAGAAATGTCTCTAAAGGCGAATATTGCCATTCATCAAATCCCACAATGAACCAGTCATGTTTTGGCTGGATCTTGCAAGTTGTCATTACAGTGAAACAGTGCTACAGTGGTATGAAACCAACGGCCCAAGCAACACCAAACTGTCATATTTAGTTGCAGCAACTTGATTGTGACCTAATTGAGTCACATTGAAGTACTTTTTACAGGTTTGCAACAAGTGTGCTACTAGGGGGGATTTAGTTTATACCGAAAGAACTCAACCCACCAAACTGTCCCCAGCTCAAACCGATAGAGAGATTTTGGGCTATTATGAAGAGGAAACTGAAGGTGAATGGCAGTGTCGTCAAAAGCATCAATGAACTGAGCACCAAGTGGAATAAGATTAAGATTAATATTTTTTTTTTGTATTTCCCCTCTAAAGTTCACATAAAGTCGAACATTTTAGTTAAAACAGGATACTATCGACACGAATGCCAAACACCCTGGTAAAGTGTCATTAATTAAATAAACAATAATAAGAATACTATTTTGTTAATGTATATCCAAAATAGGCGCAACAGTCTATATTCCAATTCTAACTGGGCCACACCTTAGCAACATAAGTAAGTCGGTCCTCGAAAAGGACAATGCTAGGGTTTTTTTCATTGGGGCGTATCTACAATTGAGAGATTCTCTCCGGGCTCGCTCTCTTTCATTCATTACAGCGCCATTATAACACTTACGAGGTATTCTTTAGTACAGATCGAAACACAACAGTGCTGGCTAGCATACTCTACAAATAGTAGAATGAAAAACGTAAAGGTGATTGGTTTATGAATGAAAGAGAGCGAGCCCGGAGAGAATCTCTCAATTGTAGATTCGCCCTAATGAAAAAAAAACCCTAGAATGGTTCACGTGAGCTCTGTCGCCTGAAGCAGAAGTGAAACAGGAATGCTTCTTTCTGTTCGTTGCTTAATACACAGTTCGTATTTTCTTCCAAGCAGTGCTGAGCTCCATCACGGTACTGACAGCGTTAGAATTGAGAAATGAAATTCTTGCAATTGACAATCAAAGCAACAGAAGAGCATCTTACTCTCTCAAACTTCTCATCATCATGAAATAACAGCCGAGAGATATTTTTCTCTCGCGTTTCTCACTCATTTTCTATATCTTGTACAAGTGTTACGTGATACGATCGTATCACCAAGAATAAATATACCGTCATGGAAATTGACCGTCATTTTACTTCTCAAGTAAACATGATGGTCATCGCTAGAAGCGGTGTTTCTACCGTCAAAATCAGGAGACATTACCCCGTCAGTGGCGATATGGCCGCAGATTGAGCTTTACGATTGAAGGTTTAGTTGTTGTTTTTTTTTCCTTTAACCATAATGTGTTTGACATGGTACCCGGGTACCTTTTCAGGTTTTACACTACGGAATTTCATTTTTTTAACAGAAAGCTGAAATTCACTGACATGTTTGTAAAAATCGGAAGGGGATTTTTTGAATAAAAATATTTTGTTAAGTACCAAAAGGGGCCGAAAGCTGTTCGACAGGCTGCCCGGATATCCACCAAATTCAAATGATTGGAACTCTGTATAATAATTGACCGATTTTAATTCTTTTGGCACCGTGACCATTTGGAACTATTTGGTTTCCGGTGTTCCGGGTTTCCAGGGCTGTGGTGTGGCACGGAGACACTATTTGGGAATATCAATTGAATTTCCCGGAATATATGTCAATATCTTTAGAAAAATTCTTAAAAACTATGTCTATTCCATTGTGGGCCATAAGCCGATTTATCCCCGGAACGGCCATTCTGTAACAGGTTTTTGTGGTGCCTCGAGTGGTCATGAACATTTTCAGAAGAAAACCCTACGAATACGGGCAGCAAAGTTCTTGAAATTTCTCCAGTACACCCAAAATAAAAAAGCAAGATTGTAATGTAATTTCGCATGATTTGGTTTAATTTCTCGTAATGGATCGCAACTTGGAGAAAGAAAGCAACATTGGTCGTGGGCAAAAAAGCAACACATCAATTCGATTAGAAAAATTCAATGTGTGCGTGATGTTGTACAGTTGATTAGTAGTAGTAAACTCAATGGCGCACAAAAAAAGATTGCCATCCGCTACCGAGAGTCGAACTGCGACCGTCAGCATGACGGCTCTTCATTGTAACCATCCAGCCACCATAACAAGTTGAGGTGAATGGAATAAAAAGTCCTAGAGTTTCTTCGGTTTTTGAGGCACTCAACGTTACAACAATGAAGCAAATTTCGGTCACACACTTACATGGCTTCGTTTATTTCATAAACCGCATGGTGACTTGATGAGAGGCGATAGGAGTGTGATGACGAGTGCAGATAAAAATAGAACACTTGACAGCGGAATAGCAACAGAGGCATACGGCGTAGCGGCGTTCTGTGCCATTGTCTCACCCATATTGAGAAGTTGTTGACGGTGGAACAAAAACCCAACGGTTGCTGCGATTGTCGAGGCACTAGGCACACAGCGATAACCACTGCACACACTTGCATGGCTTTGTTTATACCATAAAAAGCTTTGTGGAACATGATGGGCAAATTTGCCTTTTCAGAATCATGCGGATTTCTCAAGATATGATTGCAAAAACTGCAAATTGCAATTTTGCATTTTTGCTACAATTTCAACTTTTGGGTGTAGGATATTTCTCAACACTTAGTGGTCATCTGATGATTTATTCCGAGGGGCCTCGAGTGGCCATTAATATTTTTAAAAGGAAATCCTGGCAACATGGGTTTCAAAATTTAGGAAATTTACCCAGAAGGCTATTTCTCAACGTTTTATGGCTATCTAATGATTTATTCTTGGGCCGGTCATTCCGGAACAGATTCCCGTTTGGCCTCGAGTGCACGGGAAAAAATCCGGTGCTCAAAACTAGCAAAATGGTTCATGATATCATGAAAAACGTCTTTTTTCATGTTATGAATATACACCATGAATAAAAGTCATAAAATCATGAATCAGCTGATCCAACGTAACGCCACTATGGCGTTATGTTTTTGATTTTTGATGCTGAAAATGGCAACTTGATTCATGAAATCATGAAGCATCTGATTACTAACCATAAATTAAATTCATGAAAACATGCACTACTATTCATGATTATTGGCACCTGTCATTTATGATTCCAATTTTAGTGACGAAAACGGACAGTTTGGTTCATGATATCATGAAGCATTTCGTTTGGAACTACGAAAAAAAAACATGAAAACATGAACATTATTAATGATTCTATATGGTACCATGAAGCGAGTTCATGGTAACATGAAACATACTTATGAATATGAGAAAAAAACGGATTCTTTCAGGAGTTTGATAAGTAAACTCATTTTTTGACGTAGACTACGTCTTACGGCAAGAGGTAGAGGTGTCAAATGAAAATCTAAAAATTTGCGACCGTCACGAAAAACCGTACGTTTTGCACGCGAATAACTCAAATAATCTACGATAGATTTACATGATTCCTTCTTCAATCGGTCGGAAATTTTACCGCGCTCCAATTCAATTGTCAAACATTATTCTCAAACAATAGTAAACTATTGAAAATAACGCAAATATAAGGTGATGTCTTATAATGTCATTTCGCAGAGTAAATTTACCAAATTTCCTACCACAGATTTCAAATCGAAGCAAGGAACGTCTTGCTTCATCTTCTTCTTCTTTGTATTAGAGAGAGACTTTAACCAATCATGTTACTATTCTCTCCATGTACGTCTCACATGCAGCTGAGAACGGCATAAGCGCACACATAGGAAAATTTTGCCTCAGTCGTTTGGCAGCAGGGATGCCATATTCACAGACATGTCTGTAAATTTGCAGACTTTTCAATTTTATTGCAGACTTTTTTAACGATGCAGACATTTTGCAGACATTTTATTTATGTTGCAGACTTTTACAGACATTTGAAATATTGTTTAAATTTAAATAAAGGTATTCTATGAAGTTCGGATTTAAAACGTACGCAGTATAGTATTTAAACGCAGTATATTAGATAAGGTAAGAAGCTTTGATGAAATGTTTTAAAATATCGTAGGTATCATTTAAAGTAGAAATCCTCGAAGAAACGAAAGCGGTGAGCCACTTGGAGACACAATGGGCCAGGAGATAAGTATTGTAAAGGCCGTTTCCAAGGGTAACATGGAGTCCCTACTTATGGTAATGTTCAATCCCACGCGTGTTCAAACCCATGCGAAACCCATCAATCATATTTGAGAAACTTAGAGACTTCATAAAAAAAAATCTCCTACGGCCAGGTAGAAACTTCTCAGAAGTATTGGGAGCAAGCAATTCATGCGAAAAGAACCTTCAAAAATTCATACTTACCAGAATTTCAAGACAGAACTTCCCCAAGAATCAGGAGAGGACTTATCAGAGCTTCAGGAAGAAGTGGAGGGGAAAGGACTTCTCTGAAGTTTGGAATTTTTCAGTGGTTTTGGAGTTCTTCCCAGAAATTTCAGATTGAACTTCCCAGAAGTACGGGAAAAAAACTTTCCCAAATTTCAGACGAGAGATAACCAAGGCACTACCTTCAATCACTACCTTCAGGAAATAACTTCCCAGAAGTTTCGGAAGAAACTTCTCGAAAAGTTAGTTGGAACTTCCTAGTATGCTTGGCAGCTTTTCCAAAGCTCAGAGGACAACATTCTGCATTTCAGATTTAGGATTTCTCAAAATTCTTTAGGGAGAACAGATTGAAACTTTCCAGGAGCATTGGGGGTACTTCCTTCTAATTTTAGCACGAATTTCCCAATAGTTCCGGATCAAACTTCCTCAAAGTTCTGGAGAAAACTTTCCAAAAGTACAGAAGAGGACTTCTCAGAATTCCAGGAAGAAACTTCAAGAACAAATTTCAAGGGAATTTTCCTAAAAATTTTGGAATAAAATTTTCCTTGCAGTCCCGGATGGGACCAATCAGAAGTTTGAAAAGAATAAGCTCAGAAAAAAAACTTCCCCGAATTTCAGGAAGAAACTTACCAGAGAGGACACTACCTGTAGGGTCAAGAAGGTATTTTTCAAAAAAAATCAGTAAAGTAAACTCCTCAGAAGTTCACAAGAGGACTTCTCAGAAGTTGCGAAGAGATCAAAAGTTCAGTTGGAGCTACCCAGAAGTGCAAGAGAGCTTCCTCGAAGTTCCGAATCAAACATTCCAGCATTTCAGAATGAGAACTGCTCGAAGTTCACAAAATCTCAGAAGTTATGGTAAATTCTTTAGATAAAATCAGGAAGAACCTTTCCAGAAGTATAGAGAGATCTTTCAAGTAGTTCAAGCAGGAATTTCTCAGAAACAAGAAAGGGGGGAGTTTCCGGAACAAACTTCCCCGAAGTTCAGGACTCTGAAATTCAGAAGAGATTATTTCGGCAGTTCAGAAAAGAACTTCTCAGAAGCTCAGGAAGAAACTTCTAGCAACTTAAGAAGATTTCCCAAGAAATTCTGAAGAGTATTTTCTCAAAGTTTTGCAGAAACTTTCCTCGTAGTTCAGAATGGGACTTATCAGAAGTTTAAAAAGTAACTATGTTCAGGAAAAAAATTGCCAAATGTTTCTGGAAGGGAAGATAAGGTTCTTGAATGTAAATTTCGTAGAAAATAAGGAGTGACTGCCAAGAAGTTCATGAGGAATTTAGCCTGAATTTCAGGAGGAAACTTCCCAGAATAAAGCAAAGAGCCTTGCAGAAGATCTGGAGAGAGTTTCCCTGAAATTTAAGAGATAATCACTGAATAACCGAAGAAGCAGTCTATACAAAAATCATTCATACGACCATAATGATATTGATGATCATGAGTGATGATGACACCATATTAAAATATGGTACACACTTTCAATGGTTATTGTTGAATAAAAAAAAGTCTGTTGAATTTATCAAATGAAAACTAAATTTTGATTTTAAAATACAAAACTGGAAAGAGCGTTACTGGAGAATGGAAAATTGTGTCATCTATGCGAATGCTTTAAGCTTCAGTTCATTTCCAAGAAAAAGATGCAGACATGTATACATAATCACACAAATAGCGATAATAACTCGTTTTCTTATTACGCCGTTTCGTTGAAAATAAGTCTAATTTTCTAAAAAAAAATTTACAGACTTTTAAAGACATTCCCAGACATTTCAAATTTTTATTACAGACATTTGAAAAAAATATCTGGCATCCCTGTTTGGCAGCATTGAAGCTGTGCGGAGGGAGCGCAGGGAGCTGGTCGCAGGCAGCTGGTCGCTGGGAGCCGGTCGCTGGGAGCTGGTCGCAGGGAGCTGCTTCAAGGCTCCACCAAACTGCAGTGTTTTCGAAGTCGCGGCGAAACAATCGCCACGAAGAGAGTAATATGGCGGCATGCAAAAAACCGACGCGATTGTGCGCCCTCGTAATCCGCCATTTTGCCTCATCGCGACGATCTCTGTTTGGGAAGCCTTGCTACTCACCACCATCTTCTACGCGACCACCAGCTGCCTCTGCACCAGCTCCGCTGCCGTACAAATGAAGAGCTCCACCAAACTGCAGCAATTTTTTGCCACAGCGGCAGCGAAATCGCGGTGGAAAAATCGCCGCTGTGAGATTACATGGCGGCTTATGGGAGCGCAAAACCAACGCGATTAAAAAACGCATCGCGTCGGTTTGTGCGCTCCCATAAGCTGCCATGTAATCTCACAGCGGCATTTTCCACCGCGATTCGCTGCCGCTGTGCAACAAATTGCTGCAGTTTGGTGGACGCTTCATTGTACGGCAGCGAGCTGGTGCAGAGGCAGCTGGTGGTCGCAGAGATGGTGGTGGTAAGTAGCAAGGCTCTCCCAACAGCGATCGTCGCGATGAGGCAAAATGGCGGATTATGAGGGCGCCAATCGCGTCGGTTTTTGCATGCCGCCATATTACCTCTTCGTGGCGATTGTTTCGCCGCGACTTCGAAAACGCTGCTGTTTGGGGGAAAGCGTCCTTGGGGGCGAGCAGCAGTCAGCAGTAGGTGGAAATAATCTGTCCTTTTGAGGACAAAAAATTCAAATAAAAGAGGTGCTTATTCAAGAATGAACTAATCTTAAATTAAGTTCGGTGCCGTCGGTAAAAATTTCACCCAGCTGGTTGGCGCTATCCATTAATTGATAATCTGTCCTTTTGAGGACAACCAATTGAATCAAAAGAGTTGTTTATAAAAGAATTCAACTTTTATTTCGCTTGGTTTGTGCGCCTAATATGGTGCAAATTCGTTCGCCGCAACTGCAAAACGCCTGCATGGAGGGCGAGCTGTCGGGAAAATTTTGGCTGGTTGGCGCAACCCGCGATGAATCAATAAATCAATAAATGCTACCAGATACAAATCCATCTTTGCTACTGTCAATTTAATATTCTCAGCTTGAGAGTTTGTTTGATTGGGATTTACGTTTCATATTGTCGATTGGCAGCCAGTGGTATGAGCAAAACTTGTTTTCCCTTCGTCGCATACCTTAAATCACACAAATTCCATATCGCGGACACCATTTTCGATGTCGAACATGATATTCCGAACCAAAATTCTCCGTAAATTCCAATTAGTAGTGTGTTATAAACAGTTGTTCTGTTGTGTCAACGATTCGCGTTGGATAGAGTCCTACCTCTGGGAAGAAAAACGTTTTGAGAAACATAGTGAAAGTGAGAATGCCTAACCGATTTGATCCAGAACGCTTGCGCAGATTCAGGAATCCTCAGAAACGACCATGCAACGATGCCGAGCGAGCTCGTACCCTAATAAACATGTACCATACAAGAACGATATTATAGATGGTGTGAGCATACCACTTACAGTTGGGACGATACCCCGAATAGGCGGTTAGGCACTTCTTATGGTTATTGTTTATGCGGGTAGTTATCGGGCGAAATTGAAAGCAGCAAGAGGTAATGCGTTGCCAACAACTAGTTGGGACGCTTTAGAAGGTTCGACTTTACAAATTGCATTGGGCTCCCTGTCTTATTACATTTCAACATATTATTGATTGTATTCTGGTGATGACATGCGCAGCATGCTTTTACTGCATATGAACCTTCACATGATATCGATACAACTAATGCGCTGAACATGTTTCAATGTGTGATTAGTTTATCAGGTGTTTATTTTATATTCATAAGAATTTATCATATATTAACCATTATTTTCTCCCATACCCATTGCAAAGAATAATGATATTTTATAAAATTCACTCTCTTTCTTCTGCGAGATCTAATATGTTCATATATATTTCGTTTTCCTTAACGTTTTAGCCATATTGAATTTTCTATTTTACCTGATATTCACATAGAAACATGAATAATAATTTCACAAGAAAACCATAGACCATATTTTTGGTACGCATTTCACGTTATATTCCCAACTATGGCCTTATATATTCATCACATAGTAAAATGTAGATTATAAAAGTTTTCAATGGAAAAGTAAGAGTGAGCGGTTGTGTATTTTTCGAAGGGCTTATTCATACCAACACCTATATAACTAAATGAATATAGTGGGAATTTTAATGTTTTGAAATGGAATGGCCGATTGATCATATGAGAAAGTCATTTAGTTTTTATAAAGAAGCTTTATATTTCGTATAGTATACCGAATATAGCTGAATGCCCAATGCGATAATATAAATAAATGCCCGGAGCAATGAAATAAATAAACTTTACTAAAATTCGTTCGAACAAGTATCCTTAATGATATCCATATCCATCGAAAGTTTTCGACTCAATAATGTTTGTTGGTGACTTTTCATGGTCCAGTACAGCAAACGCCTTGTTAAGCATGTCTTAGCAAAGGTATAACTAGTTGAATATCGTTTCTAGCTAAATTATTGTGCGAGTTATAGTTAAAACTGTAATCGTGCGCTACATAATCGACTGAGTCAAAGGACATGTACTCTATATACTTGTATATAACCTTATAACAACTGCAAGATAATGTTTGTTATTTTCTGTTTGATAAAACTTTCTGAACTTTGAACATTTTTAGAGACACTTACACATCTGAAAATGTTGCAATTGATTATAGTGTTTTCATAGCAATCAATAAACCTGTCGGATATCTTCTGATAACGAATTTTATCGTTATTTGAATTATAGAGTATTTCAATATTTATTATTACCCTTGAAATCCAGAATTTCTAATATTGCATAAATTGCAAATTTTTGATTCTTTGAAGTTGAATTATGCAAAGGCATACTACAGCTCAGATTGTATACAAATGATCTGAATGGTATGGCATTTAAATGGTGAATGTTGAAAAGGAGACAAGGCATCAGTCAAAATATGTGTTTGTATGTACGTATTATAGAATTTCCTCCGCAGCCTGTCGTTACTGAAATCCCCAAAACGATGCAAAACATTGTTGATGGTTCCGGCGATGGTGAGAATTCCGAGATGCTGGCCATTCAGGCACAGTATGACATACGAATAAACATTAAGTAATGTCAAGCGGTTATGATTATAAAAATGACTATAACTATCATTGATTTAATAATTTTATTTTCCCTAAAAGATCCGCAACTATCTTCTAGTCCTTAAATATAGTCCATCGTAAAACGTGCAACCACAGAGAACAGACATCCAAACTAGAATATATTTTTCAAAAAAACTTGTGTAAGGATTCAAATTAAAATACGTTAAAACACTATTGCCATCTCTCGGGCTGTGGCCACTTGCGATTTTTAATCGAACATGGGTAAGATTCGTTGACCGTGCGGTGAAAGAACTGAACTGCCAAAAAAATTTAGTTGATGAATAAGATTTCAAGCTGGTCAATGGGTGGCGATGCCAGTGCCGCCACGCTATTGCCAGTTCATTACGATTATGAAATGGCCGTTAAATTTCTTACACAGTTTTTGAATATGACTTGGTTGTCTGTTCTCTGTGGTGCAACCGTGACCGTGTCATCATTTAAACCAAAAGGCCCTTTTCAGGGCCCCCAAATAATATCTCAAGAGCGTACAAAAGAATTTTTTTACATACTGGCTTCAAAACGCTGGTCTAAGGTCCCATAAGAGCCACACACGTCATATTATGACAAACTGCTTCTATCGGTAAGGGTAAGCGACCGGCGCGAATAATTGAAACCTTTTTAACGCTAATAATAGCCACACAGAATTTCCCATGACATTATAATGCATCACTTGGTTTAACGTAGTCTACGTCGACCGGTCGTGTCTTGTACACAACCCCACTGATTTTTATTTCAGGTTATGATTTAGATTCAATTTAAGTATATTACGGAAATGACATGAATACAAAGGAAATGAGGATTAACAATCGATAGCCTTCTGCAAATCACGTGTGCTCTTCGGCAAATCCACGATCGACGCTGGTATTTTAAACATATAGGTTTGTAGAAACAGCCACAGTGGCCTACAATCCGGTGTGTACTGCAGGTTCAACACGTACGTTACGTGCATGCACATACATATGGATTGCACTATGTTTTCTGCTTTGTACTCGGAGCCGCCGAAAACCACTAAAATGGATTTATCGGGTCGGAGGCTCCTACCGTGATTATTTGCGGCTGCATTTGGACATTTTCAAATTTTGTCCAAAGAAACTCCAATCGCTGGTTGATCTTGACTTCGACGTCACCCGCAGTCTACATGAAAAAAAAAGAAAGTAACCATACAAATATGAACTCAACTACAAAATAGCACCAGATTGTTGAATTTTAAAACATTTGTTTGTGACAATCGTAATCACAGTTTTAACCCTATTTTGTTTACGAGAAGTCTCGTTAATAAAGCAATAAAAAAACTGTTTTGTTTCTTGGGTAAATAAAAAAAAATTATTTGTTCCACCGTTAATTTCGAAGGCGAATCGCTTTCCGGCCATCTAGTAGGTGATGTAGATGATACGGAGAATGAGTGATTACTTCAATACCGCATTTACCGATTTCATAGTTATGCGGATCAACTACATATGCATCCAGGTGTTCATCGAACACACAGGCCTTATATGTATGGCAGACAAATGTTATCACTTCATTATTTTTGATGACATAGCGCACTTCTTTGAGAAAAATATCATGTCTCCTGGCAATCAACACCGGTCCAGCTGTTATTTTCGTCTTTCCTAACATAACGTAGTTAAGCACTCGAACGATTACACTACCGTCACCGGAAATCAATTCGTATTGAATTGGAATGCAGTGCAGTTTTATGTAAAAACCAGTCCATTCATCCAATTGCAGCGGTCCGAAATAATAAGTGTTCGTGAATACTTTATATGACATCTTAAATTGGTAATTTATCGCTAATGTAAGAGCGATATTCTTCCTCGATGATGTGCTTGTTGCTATCTTTTTAAAGTATTTATGTTTCATTTCTGGTATGAACGTTGATGTAAATCGAGTAGGTCCTGTCAACTCGATTGCAAGCGGATAATGAGTAAAGAAGTGTGCTTTTGGCTTAAGGTATTTATAAAATGAGTTTTATATTATGTTAATGTGCATTTGATGAGATATTTTAACTTTATTTTAATATTTTAACTTTATTTCCTTGGTAGTGAATGACGGTTTCATTATACATGAGCCAACTTTAGTTACGAGAAATGTCCATTCATAACCAGCCGGCACCAAGTCTCCAATCATTAGTGTGACATTATCTACAAAGCACTTCATCTGTCCTTCGGACATTTTGAGTTTCAGACACTTTAAATTCTCCTGTTTTATTTGTGGTGGAATACTTTTTCGCTCATTGATGTCATAATCATATCGCTGAACGCGTTGGTTCAGTATGAATAGTGAAAAATAGCCTTTTGAAATGAAACGAAGAATGCAACTAGCAAGAGCATCTAGTGCAAAACCTTCATAATAGTCATGCATGCAGTCAACAACATTCAAGTCAGTAACGTGAAAGTCAGGGATGGTGTTGAAAACTGAGTTTTCCGGATTCATGTTTCTGAAAAGCGATCGATTTCCAGTGCCGAATTATATAATTCCTCGGTGCGGTACAGAGCAGGATCGTCTTCTGTGTTAACCACTTATGCCTTCAAGATTCATTGAGCAAATCCTGCACAAGTAAATAGAAAAAATTGAGATTAGTTAAAATAATCGCAATGAAGGCAGTTAAAGGTGGTTGAAGCATTCACACTTCGAGATTGCAAGCGCACACTACTCACCAACCGTTGCAATTGCACCTGCCAAAATGCTACTTTGTTTGCTGCGGTACAGCAAGCACGAAGTAGCAATTTGGCGAGTCGTGCTCATTTGAAATCTTAAAGTGTGGACGCTACAAGGAATCACCTTAAGACAGCTCTTCGATGTTTCTTACCTGCACGGATGATTTGCAACAAATGATCTACTGTAGTCCAAAATTCTGTATAGGCCCAAATTGTCTCAACGCAAAACTCCAAATAAAAAAAATATATTCCTTTCTTCTCCTTTTACACGAATTCGTACAGGTGTTTCTTCTAGATGAATGATTTCTTGAACCATGGTTCAAGATTTCTTCGTTGCTGAACGATTTCTCGACAGCGGAATATACGAACTGGATCAGGAACATGTTATCAATTTTGCCGTGAATATGTCTTGGTAAACTCGGGAAATTTTAGTAAAAGCCTGTCAGAGCTTGCTTTCCAGCTTTCGAGCCCAATGGATTGTTGATTTCAAACGAATCAGCAAAAATAAAGTAGGGAATGCAAATTTGGTCAAATCTTTTTCCGATCTTTTGCTTCCAGAATTTTCCTTTCACGAAATTATCATTCACATCATCTGGTGAAGTAGTGATCTGCTGATAGCTATCCAATAGTGCTTCGATATTCGCTTCAATGAGAAAAATTTGGTAAAAAAGTTCTCTAGTCAATGTACACGATTTCGATTTCATGATTCAATCGTCACCAGTTTCTATGCTAATCTTGATCAATAACAGGCATTTGGAAATGACATTGTTCCTTCAACAGCTTAACAAATTTGTGTTCAGTGTCAACTACATCGAAAGCATGTGTAATCTTCATTAAATTGTTCAAAACGGTAGCCTTCTCTACTTCTGGAATAATTGGTCTGACGACTTCACAAGCAATCGTCATCAATGGTTCCAAAACCATATTTTTCAATGAAGCGATAACTTCAAACACCTTGCTTGATTATAGTTAGGCAAGCTGTGCAGAAATATGGTGAATGCTGTTCCAGTTTTCTGAATTGATGTTAGAAGATCATCATCAAGATGCCTTCGCATATCCTGCCATAAGTCCTCGTGTTGATTCTCATCATCAACTATGGTATCACAATTTCGTGGTGTTGATAACTGCTCGGAATTAGATTCATTCCTGTGGTCTGAAGCATCAGCAACGCTAAAACAAAACAAAATAAATAAAAAATTATCCTTCAATCATATTTTTTGTGAAATTAGGGTAAACAACGTAATTTGGACGCTCTTAAAAACCACTTTTATTTGGACACTTCAATTTGATTTTGCTGGGAGTGTCCAAATTGAAATAGTTGAAGTTATCTATTACCTGTTATCTACTGGTGCAATATGTAGCCTCTTAGATCTCCAATATTCCGGCTCAATTTGAGGGTGTTCCTTTCTTAGATGGCGTACAAAACATCTACTGTTTATATATTTTCTGCCACAGTTTTCTTGGACGCATTTGAAATGACTGTGTTGGTTCAGATGGTGAGAAGTGACACTTGACAAATGTGCCATCAACACTTTTGCTTCAGGGAATCTCCGATTGCAAAGGAAACATACTAGCCCAGAGTTACTCATGGCGGGTGGTGTTGACTATAATAAATTGAAATAAAGGTTGTAGTAGTAATCTTGTATTTCGTTAAAAAAAACAATGCATAAAGTGAAATTAAAACTTGCCTGCTTTTTTATTCACACACCAAAGCTATCACGCTAGATTAGTCAATATAGGGGAACTGTTCTATATTTCATCTGATGCTACCATATTCATCTCATTCTCAGAAAAATTGATGTTTTCACTCCGACATAAACAGAAAAAGTGTGATAAAAGTGCACGTTTACGTCAAATCGTTTCCTGTCTTCAGTGAACGTATACCTTTCAGCATTCCAAACATTCTAAACTTTGTTTGCAGAATACTGCAGAATATCTCTATAGAGATTGATCGAGGAGGTTCTGATTCTATCGTGTACATCGGTAAATATAGCTTCTAGGCCCCACTATTGTAAGGTACATTGTAAGGTGTACAACATTGACTCCGCCCCTGGAAATTTGGTCGAGTTCTAGTGTCTGTGTCTTACGACAGATTTGACAAACCGTCTGACAAACCTGTCATACAACTTCGCCACAGATTCTCCGACTTTACACCAACTCGACCAAAGAGGGTAGAGAACGGATCAATCACCCCACGACCCTATTCCAATCATGGGGTTAACAAGAACTTAGGGCACTCATTTTGTGTAGTATGATACTATACATATAATTGCTTTACATTTACATGGGTTAATTGCTGCTGTCTTGACATGACCGCGAATTGACAGTGACAGTGATTAACGTATTGGTCGGAAGTAAGTTTGGAATTCGAAAGTCAGACTTCCGAACTTGATTTAGTGAATAGTCTTCAAAGCTGTCGATTTACAAAGATTTCTGACTTTCCTCAACTTCCAGTATAAAACTGTCTTGAATCTCTTTAACAGAGGGTTTCTGAACTATTTCCAAACTATTTAAAAACAAAAAAATCAAACCTAAAAATTATTTGACACAAATAGCTTATAGCTTGATGTGATTTTTGAATAAAAACGTTTTAATTTCGCCCTATTCGATTAGGTCGAAATCAAGATGAAAAAAACTTACCGCTAGGTTTTGTTGCTGCTTCTTCGTTGCTGTGTCCCGTTGCTGCTGCGACTACGCGGTAAGCTGTGCTCTTGATGTTTTCACACTATAATTAGGCACAAGTTAGTTTTTTTCGAGCATTTGTTAGGATTTTAAAACCTTACCTGAAAATTACCGCCCACCGGTAGGCATGCTTCGATTGAATTGATGAAAAGTTTTGACAGGTTGACAGTTTTGCGTTACGCTTATAGAGCGACCATGAATCAAATTCATGGATACGTTTGTTTTGGTTCATGATTTTTGGAATTTCAGTTATAAAGCATGAATGAGAGTCATGAGACAATGATTGATTTTCCTACTCTCTTCATATCACATTCTCCAGCAGTCATGTATGCTTTTGTCACAAACGGTCAAATGAGATCAACCTGTTTGTGAGTGACACAGTATTTGACCATCATTCGCGAGTTCTAATGATCATGAGATGATGATGGTCATAGTCTTATCGCCGTCATGAAAATGCACAGCACTGCTTCCAAAGTCTTCAATGTTCTTATCCAGGGCCGCCAGAAATATGATTTTGCCAAGCTTTTCATTTTTACAATTCCTAAGTGTACCTGGCGTAGTTCGTCCAGCAACATCTTCCTCAGCATAGTGGGGATACAGCGCGTTTCTCGTGTCGTTTTCAGTGATAAGATACATCTGGGCACATCGGTGATAGCTAAAGACAACGCCAATTGGTCTACCGACTCGATTTCATCACCGTTTACAACACAAGTTTATCCCACATCATATTTTGAAACAAGGTTGCGGCTTATCATTTTTGACTTATCCATATTCATTTGCCGATAGCTCTTCTCAGAAGCTCAATTTCAAAAATATGATGTGTGATTCGAACTTATGAGTGCTAGAGTGAGACTCTGCAACTTTGTTTAACAGTACATAGCTCTATCTCTTATATCAAAGGCGTATATTCATGATGATCTTCGCGATGATATTCGCGGTGAAGATCACGCGAATATCATCGTGAAGATCACTGTGAATATACGCTCTCATGTCGAAGATATAGGAGTTAGAACAGTGTGCTGTTACGCAGAGTTGTAGATCTACTCATGCACTACAAGTTCATCATACATCATATATTGAAATCGAACCTCTGAAAGGAGATATTGGCAAATGAATATGCCTGAGTCAAAAATGATAAGCCGCAACCCTGTTTTGAAATTCAGTTTCTGAAAAAAAAAAAAAAAAAAAAAAGCTATCGGCAAGCGGTTATAAGTAAACAACATGGGTGGCTACAACCATGTATAGAACAAAAATTTATTTGCAAGCCAGCT
>JASCZW010015389.1:0-20663 GCA_034211315.2 Aedes japonicus | reverse complement strand
TCCCTTTTTTTTTCTCTTCTTTTTTTCACATTTCTCTCATTACACACACACACAATAAATAAATAACAATAAAAAAAAAAAAAAAAAAATTCTCTCTCTCTCTCTCTCTCTCTTTCTTCTTTCTCTCTCTTCTTTCTTTCTCTTTCTTTCTTTTCGCCAGGAACATCATCATCATCAACAACAACAACAACAAGGCATCAACAACAAGGGTAACGTAACAACAACAAAGGCAATCAGGCAACAATCAATCACCGGGGCAACGTGTGCTTTTCTTTCTTTTCGTAACAACGTGGGGGTTGTAATTGACAACGAATTTGTATTCCATTACAGAATCACGAGGATAGCTCTCGCCTCCGCTTTTCCGCTTTTTCTTTCTTCCTTCCGCTGCTGTTTCTCTCGAGCCCAGTCAGCAGCTCGGTTGCACTTCATTAAACTGGAACGTATCTCAGTATCGGTGTCTTCGTATCGCGTTAGGTTGCATGCACTCGACTCACACCATGAGTCTTGAAGCGCTGGCTGGCATGCTGCCACTCTAGGATCGGTTTTTGAATTGTCTCTCCAGCTCCTCACCAGGTGCAAGTTATGAATCCTCAGGTAATCGAAAACTTTGAGAAGCTTCTCGAGTTGAATCCTCAAACAAGTAAATAGAAAGCATGTTTCCGAACGAAAATAACAACTTATGAATGATGTAGAAGGAGATGTTCGCTCATCACCATGGGGCACCAAGAGTGAACAACAATGTTTTTGGCTAGAATGAAAGATGTGAAGAGAAAGTGTTGAAAGGTCCGTCAGAGTGCGGCAGGTAGGAAAATTAACAGATGTTTTTGAAAATTGAGCAAAAGGGCATGTATCCAATGGTACTCGAACTACGGACGTCAATCTTTGCCTAACATCCCACTGCGGGGTAGGTTGTAGCGACGGAACAAGTCCGCCACTTCAACAGGCCAAAATTGACGCATGGAAAGACGCTCATGTACCACTGTGGCTTGTATAGTTTATTCTTAGCGATCGACTGTGTGCACTCTGTTTACTGAAGTGGCGGACTTGTTCCGTCGCTACAACCTTCCCGCAGGGATGTTAGGCAAAGATTGACGTCCATGGTTCGAGTACCATTGATACATGCCCTTTTGCTCAATTTTCAAAAACATCTCTTAATTTTCCTACCTGCCGCACTCTGACGGACCTTTCAACACTTTCTCTTCACATCTTTCATTCTAGCCAAAAACATTGTTGTTCACTCTGGTGCCCTATGGTGATGAGCGAACATCTCCTCTACATCATAATCGTTACCCTCGCACGGAGAATACATAACATAACAATTAATGAATTTATGAATGAAGTTCAAGATATGTTAATTTCAACAATACATTCATCGGGTAGGTCAATTTGAACGTGTACTTCCCTTCTCCAAAACGTGAGGCCGAGGCAACGTTTCGATACGCTCGCTACGAGAGCCAATAGTCACGTTTATCGGTAGATTATTTGCTCGAGTCCAGTAGTGAAACTCTGAGCTAATCCTTGAACCTAGGACCTGTTAGCGTTCATGCCAAATCCTTAATTTAGATAACCCAGATTCCTAGAATTAATAACATAAATTTAGAACGTAACCAGTAAAATCCAAATATCATTTAAACAATTTTTTTTATCCTTTGTAACTCAAATTTATGTTTATTCTTATTGTTACTTACGTTTAACATAATCATAACATTATTTTTGTTTCAAACATCGATGTCAATTGGTTTTAAACATAGAATTTGTTCGAAAGTAAGCAAGTTTATAGTTTGATTTACCTGGAATATGTTTGTTATGATGGTATTTTTTTCTGCGTGTAATAAGTTTTCGCTGGATTTTAATCCCAGTGCATTTTAAATGTGGCTGGATTTTTGATTTTCCGTATCGAGATTCCGTCAATCTTAGCCTTTTGAAATTACACGAGAACAAAATGCTTGGACAAGATTTCCGAGGGGATAGGCTACCTTAACCATTTTTAATTTCAGGACAATCGGAGTTTTGAGTTTTTTGTTTTGCTTCTATTAGACATTGCACAACACTTTGTTAGGATGTGTAAAACATTTTGGACATGTTTTAGTGCGTACTCATTTTTTTTCCACACGTGGCTGCTTTGATTACCATTATTTGTGGTATCAATATTAACACTTGCGATGGAAATTTTCTTGACATTCAAGGCGAACATTTCATTATTTTTAAATTTGAACTCACCCAAGAAATTGCCAAAAGTCGAAACACGAAAATGTACACTGCAGTTTCGTAGAACGAAACGAAAAAGCTGATCACTGTTTCAACGCAACGACGCCCGGATGACATATCTCATCGAGATGTCATAATTTGTCATCAGTGGTAATAGCAGGTTTGAAGGGCTAATGAACTGAACTGGAAGGAACCAACAACGTGAAAAATTTAATCGGCGCGCCTCGGCAGGCAAAACAATGCAGCGCGCGCCGGTCGTAGAAACAGCAGCGGCGGCGGCGCCATAAAATCGTCGGCGGCGGTGTGGCGCGGCGGCGCACAGATCTAATCTCGACACCAAAAATCAGGAGCATTACACGCATGAAGTATTTTATTACTATACTAGCTGAACCCGGTGCAAGCCTTGCAACGCATGCGACTAAATGAATGAAAAATTAATAGAATTGGCGCGTTTATGGTTTTTGTTCTGAATGAATCTGGTTAAAATATTTTTGTTTGTTTGTGTGTGTTATTTATGCAAAAAAAAAGGTTTGTGTTATTAATTTAACCCTTGGACCTTTAGTTTCTACCGGTTTTGCTTTCTGCGTAGAAGCATTTCAAAGACAAACGAAGCCGTATCCTATCTGTTTGTACGTAATTTCCTCTTGCAATTCTTGACTAAAAAGGGGTTCAAACTTCTATCAGAATATACTTCTTACCCGAGAAATATACATTTTGTTTTTTAGTTGCATCGATAATACTCATGTTTGGTTCAAATGTCTATTTCATTGGTTTTAGAGTCCTCCTTCACCCTCTCCAGAGGGAAGGCGTCTTGAACCACCTAAGAAAAAAATCCTGCCCAAAAACCCCCACATTCCAAAGTTGGTTCCATTTGAAGAACTCAAATTCCAAGAACTCGAGCTTTGCAGAAATTTGACGGGGAAGGAGCTTCGAACCATCATAAGAACCTTCTTTGGCCTCAACAACCCCTACATATAAGTTTTCATAATAGTAGGTATGATTCTCATGTTTGGTTGACATTTGTGTCTAATTTTCATGAGTGCCCACCCCTTCCAGAGAGGGGAGGAATCTCAAACCTCCATAGAAACATTTCTTTGTTCCGAAAACCCTCACATCCAAAATTTGGTTCCAGTTGTTTGATTATTTCTCGAGTTATGCAGGAATTCGTGTTTCATTGGTGTGGGAGCACCCCTTCCAGATGCGGGAGGGGTCTCGAACCTCGAACCTTTCTCGACTCCAAAAATCCCTGCATAAAAATAGTCATACCTGTTGGGATAATTCTCATGTTCGGCTCAAATTCGTGGTTCATTTGTATGAGAGCCCCTTCTTTCAAAGAGGAGTCTCAAACCACCATAGAAACATTTCTTGCCTACAAAACCTCCACATGCCATGTTTGGTTTCATTTGTTTGATTAGTTCTTGAGTTATGCAGAAAATAGTTTTTCATTTGCATGGGAGCCCCCCTTTCTAAACGCGGGAGGGGTGTCGAACTTTAATAAGATCCTTTCCCGGACCCAAAACCCCCTGCATACAAATTTGCATAGCGGTAGGGATAGTTCTCATGTTTGGTTTAAATTTGTGTTTCGTATGTATGGTAGCCCCCCTTTTCAGAGTGGGGAGAAGTCTCAAATTACCATAAAAACATTTCTTGCCTTCAAAAACTAACCCTTACCAATTTTGGTTCCATTTGCTTGATTAGTTCTCCCCCCCCCCCCCCCCCCTTTAGGATGGGAAGGGGTCTCAAACCAACATAGAAACATTTTTCGTCTTAAAAAACCACCACATGCTAAATTTCGTTCCGTTTGCTTGATTAGTTCCCGAGTTATCCAGAATGTTGTGTTTTATTTATATGGGAGCCCCCTCTTTTATGACGGGGAGGGTTCTCAAGCTACCATGAAAACCTTTTTTGCCTTCAAAACTCACACATGCTAAATTTGGTTTCTTTTGCTTGATTAGTTCTCGAGTTGTGTAGAAATTTGTGTTTCATTTGTATGGGAGCCCCCCTTTTCAGTGAAGGGAGGGGTCTCAAACCATCATAAAAAATTTCTCCGGCCCCAAAAACCCCTGCATACAAAATTTCACGCCGATCGGTCCTTCCGCTCGAGAGTTAAATCGTGACAAAGGAAACTCCAACTCATTTTTATTTATATAGATACCCAACCAGTAATAGGTATGGACTTGGTTGGAAAAGTATTGCAACACTCAGTTGAATATTGCATCACCTCGAAAAGTTTAGGATAACCTAAATACAGGTACGTGCAGGATGCTCTTTCTCGAGACCCTTATTCTTGAGCAAAGTTGTTATGAAGGTCAAGGACATTCAGAAGATGGACCGTTTTGTTTGGAACTTCACCGCTACCTGGCGCTAGTGTGCATGGAAAATTAAACATTTTCATCTTGTTGTATACCGCGATTCTGATTAGAAGGAAATTTCTAGTCTTCGGCAAAGTTGTTCAGAAGGTCAACGCCATTCGAAAGGTGGACCTTTTTTTTCAGAATTCCACCGCTACGTGGCACTAGTGAGCATGGAAAATTGAGCTCTTTCAACTTGTTCTACCTCGTGATTTTGATAAGATAGAAAGTTCGAGTTTTTACAAAAGGAGCTATTTGGGCTTGATTTATTTCATATCCAAGTGATTCACGATTGACTCACCTCAAATTCAAGTGATTAAGGACAGACTGACTTCTCATTCAAGTGTTTCAGGTTGGATTTATTTCATATTCAAGTAATTCAGCAAGGACTCACTTAAAATTCAACTGATTTAGCACTTTTTCACCACACATTCAAGTCGTTTATGTCTGGTTCATTTCATAGTCATGTGATTCAAGGCTGATTCACTTCATATTCCTGTGATTCAGGACGAGTTCATCTCAAACTCAAGTCATTTAAGTCGAAAACCGGAGGCCACAGCAACGACAAAAGGAGTTGCCCGCTGTTTCGAGCGGAACCTCAACCTCCATCCGATATATCGCAAAGAAGCTGGTAGTGGCGCCTTCAACCGTGGATAGAGCTAAAAACAAGCTGGACTGTCTTACAAGAAAGTGGTGACTCCAAATCGCGACGATAAAAAAAAAACACGTCGGCCAAAACACGATCGCGAAAGTTGTACACGAAGATGCTGACGAGGTTTGATTGCGTGGTACATGACGATGAAACTTATGGTAAGGCAGACTTTAAACAGCTTCCTCGACAGGAATTGTATACGACAACCAGACGGGGAAAGGTGGCAGATATTTTCAAGCACATTAAACTGTCAAAGCTCGCGAAGAAATATCTAGTGTGGCAGGCCATCTGTACCTGTGGCTTGAAGAGCGACGTTTATATTGCGACCGGAACCGTCAACCAGGAAAATTATCTGAGCGAGTGTCTACGAAAAAGTCTACTGACTCAAAAGCTGTTGTGAGCGAGAAACAGTTCAAGGCAAACTGGCGTTCTGCGGCGAATAAAAAGTGGACAAGGAGACTGTACCAAATCTGATGGCAGGTGTTAAATAAAAGACCCGGGAAATCATATTCGGTTAAAGGGAAGCTTAGCTGAATATTTCTCCTGTATTCTGTATTAACTGAACTTGAAAAAGAAGAAGGATTTGACTTTTTGAAAAAGAAGAAGAATTAATACAAAATTTGATCGACTCACATACATCCCTCTCGTGGGTCAAATTTTCCACCTTGTCGACGGTGAGAGGGCCCGCATAATCACAAACCATTCGTGGACCTTTTCCCCCATTGTTGACGACCGTTTCCGTTACTGTTACGACATTTACCCTCATAGTTGACAACTATAAACTAACAATCTCCTATACAGTTTTAACAATATGTCAGATGGTAAAAGGCCAAATAACAATATGCTGAATAAGCGGTTAAGTTAGGTAATAGCAATTTACACGAACAAATTTTTTGCAGTGCTCTTTGCCATAAAGTTGGTATATAATCCAGACCGAGTGCAGACAATAAAAAACCTTTAAACGATAATATGGCATACATTAACAATATGTGTTAAAGTACTGTTTTCATAGTGAAAATGAGATTAAACTTTGCGATAACAATAACATAAAATGTGATAACATATCTTACATTCGAATTATAGTTTTGACTATATAGCAAATTGTTTTTCGTTATGCGGGGGCTAATCTCATGCTATAAACATGCATGTGACAGCAAGAATTTGACCAGTAGTGAAAGTATCACATATTCTAGTCATTTTTGACGTAGGACTACGTCTTTCATTTCTATACTGGGGCGCCGTTCTAAAATTTCTGAAATCGACCGCGTTACGGGTCGTTGTGGATATTTTGAGCGATAATAACTAAGTCATTGCATAAACGATTTTCATATCGTTTGCACCAATCGATTGGAAATAATTCTACGTATCAGTTTTAGTAATCAAGTTAATTGATTTTTAACATTAACTTAATAAAAATAACGTAAATGTAAGGTGATGTCTTATAATTTCGATTCGCAGAGTAAATTAACCAAATTTCCTAGCACAGTTTTCAAATCTAAGCAAGAGACGTCTCCCATCGTCTTCTTCGTCTTATTCTTTGTTCTCGAGAGGTAGATTCTGTTTTACGCTAGTGGTTGGCGAAACATCTGATTCCCCTCCCCTTTTAATGAATTTGATTCACATTGCTTTAGTTGATACCCCCTTTTGTTCATGTAATGGTACCCGATGCCATGATAAAAGGCACATTTCCGAACAAATGCCTCATTCGTTCGGCAGCAATGGAGCTGCGTGGATCTCCCGGTGCTGGGCAGCACCCAGCAGCATCGCTCGGTATCCAGGAATGCCCAGCATTGGTAGAAGTAATGCCCACCTGGTCGTGGAAGCAGCAGCTGGCGGTCGGCAACCACCAGTGCCGAGCCTTTCGTGACTTTTTTTAATTAATCATTTATTCAGGCTCAATCGAATCAACTTAACAGAGCCAAATTTTCATATTTTTTAAACATCATTTATCTTAAAACTAAAGTTAGGGGGATAAAACCGATTACTCGCGGCCGTCTCGAGGTTAATAGGAATTACAAATTACGGATGGGAAAGAGGGTGGATATTTAAAGTTCACATAACACATTACATTTAAATTCTAAATTATTGAAACACTTATAACTATACAACTTATGGGTTTCTTTTGACTTGAACATTTTTTGAAAAAGAAATAAAAACACATACACAGAAAAAAACTTAAACTAAACATACAGGTTAAACTAACTACAATCTAAAGCTAATGTTAGTCAAAAACACATAAATGAGTTTCATGTACTCCCAAACACGTACAGACAAAATATCTCGAATTGGCACATTGGGTTGTCTACCTCGAGCCCGAAGGGAATCATAGAGCCCCGATCTGACTCCACGATGTTCAGCACAAGACCAAATGACGTGATCTGCGTCCTGATAGCCTTGTCCACACTCACAGAGATTGCTGTCCCTCAGCCCAAACCGGTATAAATGAGCGTTCAAAGAATAATGATTGGACATGAGGCGAGACATGACACGAATGACGTCTCGACCCACATCCATCCCCCTTAACCAAGTGGTCGTGGATTCCTGTCAAATATTCAGGCCATACATACAAATTTCGATAGCAATTCCCCGACAATTGATGAAACCCGCCCTTTTCAGGGCGAACAAAACAATTTGCCATATTAAATAGTTTGTTTTATTAATATCTAATGAGCTAATCGAGTAATGAAAATAGCATTACAACGCACCGTCTCAACATGGCGTAACTTGAAGAGCCCGGATAAAATGGCCGAGCCGCGTCTATCTATATGTAAACCCTGATTTTCTCTGTTCTGACAATTTCTTAGGGTGGTTTCCTACCAATTATTCAGGCCATCCTGCTACTTGAGAAGACCGAGAAGCAAATTTGATCGCGTACCATGTTCCCCAACAATTAATACAACCCGTTCTTTTCAGGGGACCAAAACAATATGCAAATCGACATTTTCACTACATGGAGTTACTTCAACATGGTGTTACTTCAAGAGCCCGGAGAAAATTTAGGCCATCTTGCTACTTGAGAAGACCGAGAAGATCATTTTGAATGTGTACCATGTTGCCCCGCGACAATTAAATAAAAACCCGTCCTTTTCAGGGCGAACAAAACAATGTTACCAATTAAGGAGTTCGTTAAAATATTATTTTATCATAAGATAATCGACATTTTCATTACAACACATGGTTGTCATGTTACTTCGCGTTACTTCAAGAGCGGATAAAGTGGCCGAAGCTGATGCTGCTTATCTATATGTAAATCCCGATTTTCTCTGTTCTGACAATTTCACAGGGTGATTACCCGCCAATCATTCAGGCCACCCTGCTACTTGAGAAGACCGAGAAGCCAATTTGATCCCTATGTTCCCCCCGATAATTAATACAACCTGTTCTTTCTGGGCGACCAAAACAATTTTTCCAATAAGAGAGTTTGTTAAATTAATATTTTATCTTGAGCTAATCGACATTTTCACTACATGGCGTTACTTCAACATGATGTTACTTCAAGAGGCCGGAGAAAATTCAGGCCATCTTGCTACTCGAGAAGACCCCCCCCCCCCTCTCCCCAACAATTAATAAAAAGGGTCCCTTTCAACACAATTTTCCCAACTAAAGAGTTTGTTTAATTGATTGTAGAGAAGAAACAGAATATAGAAGAAATAAATTAAATTCTCATGATATTCTAGCTAACGGGTGTCCACTAAATAATGAGAACGAAAAGAATGGGTCAGGAAAAAAATACCAGTGAAGTTTTGTTCAAACTGATTTATTTTATTAAAAGGGTCAACTTAAATCTTCAAACTAAGTTTAGTGAATATTGTCATATGGTCCGTGGTCAGCCAGTGGCGCAGCTGTAGTCGTTATGCTGGAACATGACCGTTGGACGGCAGCCACATCGATTTTTCGGATGCAGCTTTTGATCCTGTTGGTAAGTTGCTTGGTGTTCTTGGCCTTCAATTATCCTTGTATACCATGGAGCTCAAAGACCGAAGAAATCCTCGATAGGACGGCACTGTGGCAAATTTGTCGGATTCCGGTCTTTTGGGACATATGGTATATTTTGGCTCTCCAAAAACGTTAGCGTTTTTTTTGCGTAGTGCGATGATGCCTTGTCCGGCCAAAACACGTATTTGCCATCCGAGTGATGTTGTTTAAGAAATGGGATGAGTATTTTCTGCAAACACTCTCTTTGGTACACCTCCTGGTTGATGGCCAAACCGCTTGGTTTGAACCACGGCTTCGAAATACCCTTATCGGATATTTCGATGTATAACATAACCTTCGATTCAAATTTGTGCTTGAACTTATACATTACTTTTGGAGGAGTAGTAGATTTGTCCTTAGTGTAGAATCGGTCGTTTCCCGGTATCTGAGACTTCGAAAGAGGAAAGTAGCTTTCGTCGTCCAGAACGAAAGATTTTCCGCCGTAATTCCGAGTCATCCAGCGGCATTGGGATTTCACGGTTTGAATCTGCTCATCTGTGTACTCTGGGGATCTGGTTTTCTTTCTACACACTATTCCTTCTTTCTTTAGCGTCTTGCAGATGAGTGACTTCGAACAATGGTACTTTCGGGCTGCTTCCCGTTGACTTACCGAATCCTTGTTGTTGAACATGCTGCGCAGCGAGCGGAGCGTTTTCTCATTCATTATTTTCGCTGGACGGCCGCAACCTTTCTTCCGGGTTACTCTCATGCATGCCAGGATACGGTATACGGTGGATACCGGAACTTTTTCACGACAAAAATGGTCCACCGTGTATTTTTTTCCACGAACTTCGTTCGCTTGAAAGAATTGTACAACGCGCGCGCGCAGTTCTTCCTGTTTCGACGGCATGCTGAACACGACTGAACATGTTAGAGTGAAATAAGAGTGTATGAAAATTTTCTGGAGAGTGCAACGATTCATTCATCTAAAGTGACATTTCTATGCGGCCGTTTTTGTTCTGATGGAAAAGTATTGAAATCATTCTCATTTTTTTGTGGACACCCGTTATGTGTAAAGACATTTGAAAGATAATATCTTTACTGATTTAAACTCTTCTAATAATAATTTTCATTATTATTAAAATAATAACGTGGCAGCACCAAGCTTTGGCAGCAGCAGCTCTCGGTACCCAGAAGCAGCTGGCACAAAAAGCTGCTGACAATGGCAGTACCCATTGTGGATTCCTGTCAAATATTCAGGCCATACCAGGCTGCCACGACCAGCCTCAGGCCATTTCAGACCGAGAAACAAATTTCGATCGCGTTCCCCGACAATTAATAAACCCACCCTCTTCAGGGCGAACAAAACGTTTTGCCTAATTAAAGAGTTCGTTTTATTAATATCTTATGAGCTAATCGAGTAATGAAAATGACGTCGAAGATGGTGTAGTGAATGCCGCGATCGGCGAGCTGAAATACCTCGAACAGGACAAAGACGATTCTGGGCAGCAGATCGTAAAGTTGTGGTTTAAGTTCGAGAGTTCGGCGATAGGTGCTGCATTGAGGATTAAAGCAAGACCTGCCGTTTTCGCCAGACCTGGAATCCTACAAGAGGATTGGACTCCCATCTCCAAACGCTCGGCTAGTATAAAGTTGAGTGGCATCATTAAATGCAAGCGGATACAGTTTCCGGTGGTCAGTGCCTGTGCGTTAACTGTTCATAAGTCGTAAGGTGACACTTTCCCGGAGATTGTATATGACTCCAATAAAAGCCAGGATCAGCAGTTAGTGTATGTTGGATTGTCACGTGTTCAGTCAATCCAGGGGCTGTATTTAACAAACCCAACCAATACCTTTAAGTTCCATCATGCTAAAGGTAGCAACTAACCTAAGATGGTAGACCTCAGGAGAGCAAGAGAGCAGGTGGTGTAGCAATATATCAGCAGGACAAGGCTACCACTATGGCTGCTACACACAAGATCCAACAGCTCAGTGAACATCATGACGAGATGTTCAGCGTTGTCGATAACGTCGGGGACATTTGAGCAGCTAATATATCAGTAAGAGACACTGAAGTTCTGCTGGTTGTGGTGTACATTTCACCAGGAACAACTACCAAGAATTTAAAATTGTTCTTGATTCGCATGTTGTTCAGGTATGCTGCGCAAGATACGCCAGTTGTGTTGACCGGACACTTTAACAATGACGTTTCCAAAAATGAAAACATAGATTTTCTATACATTAATTGTTATGTTATTTATTCTCCGTGCGAGGAGTAACGATTATGATGTAGAAGGAGATGTTCGCTCATCACCATGAGGCACCAGAGTGAACATTAATATTTTTGACTAGAATGAAAGATTTGAAGAAAGTGTTGAAAGTTCCGTCAGAGTACGGCAGGTAGAAATCTAACTTTAGTGATCGTCAGTCGGTGCGAATCAAAACAAAACCCAAAAAGGAGAGAGTTCCTCTCCCATGTGCGCATCAATAAACAGAGTGCACACAATAGATCGCTAGAATAACTATACAAGCCACGGTGGTACATGAGCGTCTTTCCATGAGTCAATTTTTGCCGCAAAAGCATATATTCTTCCATGGAACAGAACAAACAACAACGACCACCCATTCGACTGTCTACCAAATCATCATCTGGTACTCGACAATTACCGGATCACTCCAGGAACAACGAATAACTGAATACCAAACGGCCCTTTATAGGACCACTTCAAGATTATAAAGAGTTGACTATATTAATTTTCGTGGAAAACAAAATTTAATAACAGATGGTTTGATGAGTCTTTAGACTGAACAAAATATAGTAGATATTTATTAATTCTATTACAATTCCTCCACATCAACAAGCAGTCCTACGTCGACTTTGCAGATATGTCACTGACATATCTCACCTTTTCGTTTTTCACTGCCACGTCGTAGAACGTTTATATAAAGGCACTAACATCATGTGTGATACTGGCCGCAATTCGCTCTTTAATTTCTTACTTTCAATCTTAGGGAAACGACTAAAAGTACTCTCTTCATTTTCGTGGCATCTTATGTTGTTGTTTATCCATATGTTTTATGGAATGAATAACCAAAATATTTGGTTTGATAATGGTTTAATAAGTCAATGTAATTGCAACATCTTCGAAAAGGGTGACTGTTTTGATCGGGGTAGTTATCTGACTGTTCGAAGTGAAGCACATAGTCATAGAAAAGTGTTGCTTATGACAGACGATTACAAGCTGCTACATAAGATATAGGACGCGGACGGCCCGCTTAGGATACAGCATTTGAAGCAGTAGAATAAACCTTTCCATGTGGTTTATATCAGTACCAGTGCTTGGTGACGCATACACAATTTCGAAGGGTTATCGTTTTCTAGTTACCTCCTTGTTTGCATAGCTCAGAGATTTCAAACACGGCACATCAAACTGGCCGCTCTAATTTGAAGTTTGCGGGTGGGTGTGATTTGAGGCGATAAGACTGTACCACACTATAAATTAATAGAAAGGAAAAATTAAAAAATAAATAAACCCGCTAGATAGGAGGTAGTCCAGTTCTCTTAGATGTTTCAAATTAGTTCTTATTCGAAATATTTTAAATTTGGAATAACAACTTAATCTCAAGATGTAGAAAAGACTGTAAGACTATAGGGTTCAGACAAGTTAATACAGTACAATCGGAAAACTAAGTTAAATTGGTATAAAACAACTTGAATGACTGACCTTTACTCTAAAATGGAAGCTCATTACATACTAATTCAATCTTTTGCGACTATAATTAAAAGATACCGCAGTGCTGTAAGTGGCCAACATTGGCACACCACTGCAATTGAGGGTTGTCTAGAAATATAATTCGCTTTATGAAAAATAAATATTATGCATACTGTTGTTGCAATACACCTTGAGGTGGACTTCAGTACTACTAGTTGTCAACATAGACTACATCAAAAGCCTGAATGTCATCCCTTAGAACTATTGTTTGGTAATTTACACCTTTTTGAAATCTAGTTACTATTGCATACTACGGTCCAATACTAAATACTTCAACTAGTGCTCAAGCGGCCAACATAGGCTAGTGCTTCTAAGGTATTGGTCGTAGTAGAGGTGACGTTGGGAAAGGGTCTAGTCTTGACAACCTAGCTGTCACGCAGCTCCAGCTAGATACACTCAAAAAATTGATCGACTCACACATTACTGCTTGACCAAATTTTGATCGGAACACTCTTCAGTGAGTCTCAGGTAGGCGCTACTAAAGTCAGCTCTTTAAAAGCAGAAACACCGAGATTACAATTTTGACCCTACATCAAAGGAAGGTAGAAGCACTTCATGATCAACAAGAGGATAATATTACGAAAAGGAGAAGAAACAAAAGAGAACACCCAAAAGAAAACACGCCTAACAAAGTAAAAAAATCAACAAACTAAAAGACGAGTCCATCGCAAAAGTAACAACGTAATGTCAAAGGATGAGTCTTATAGCGGACCGGCAAAATATGGTGAGACCCAACCAGTTATAAGAGTTATTTACAATATATACGCACTAGGTGTGATAATTTTTGATAGAAGTATGTAAATTTACCGTTATCCACATGCAAACGGTTATATTAACATACAGGAGCTAATTACGTGTGAAAGAAACCTTGAAGTAGGCGTGACACAAACACACACACACACACACACACACACACACACACACACACACACACACACACACACACACACACACACACACACACACACACACACACACACACGACCTACATAGTCAATTCCAATACATTTTTTGCCTGTTTTTCCACTTTCTCTATATTTCCTTTCCTTCCATTGCCTCTCTCCATTGGTCTTTGAAGCTCGTGCTTCATCATGGCCCAATAGGTTTATATCTGATGGAGTTCAGAACAGTTTGGTGGGTTCATGTCTTTCGGTACAAAATCCACAGAATTAGCCATGGTTTTGCAGTAGTGGCACAAAACCGGTATTTAATTGTGGTGTTTTAAGAATACCAAAATCGGTTTTTGGAAGTACATTGTTTTATTACACTCACCGTGTATGTTGCATTGGGTCATGAATGGCTCACCTCGTTTATCATGTGCATATCTAGACCAACATTAAATATGGGAGTTATTCCAAAACCATGAATCCGATAACACTTTTGTCAGATATATGGTTACAAGAATAAAATCCCTTTAACAACATGTCTATCTACACTGATATAGTCTTTCTTTGTATTCTCCCATACGCGGAGTAACGATCTGATGATGATGTTGTTTGAGAAGGAAATATTTTTTCATCATCATGAGGCTCTAGGAGTAGACAGTACTTTTTTGCTAGAACAATGTTGTTAAGAGAAAGTATTGATAGTTCCGTTAGCGCACGACAGGCTGTGGAAATTGAATAGAAGTCCTATTTGATCTTATCAGCGTCTTGTATATGGTACACTGAGTATGGGGGTAAACTTTACTAAACTTCAGGTTCTTGTGCAGTTCCGACATCATCAATAATCTGAAGTACACAAACTCATCCATAACCTCAAACTCATTTTTGTATATTATCGCAGTTCAGCCTTTGAGCACTATTACGTTCAGTTCCTCCTGACAACAGCTATTTTATCTTCGAAGGAATCACCAATCCTTCGAAGGAATTCACCAATAATCCAACCATTTATTCAACTCATTTAAGCTTGGAGTATTAATCAGCAATTACCCATTGGCGGAACTAGACAATTAGTCTGGAGGGGGCCTGGAGGGGGCCTACCCGAAGATTTTTTTCGATTATAGAAATATTGAGAAGAGCGAAGAAAGTAGCGTAATTGTTGGGGACAGGTTATTTTAATTGATAAATCAAAACAAGTTTAATCGAATAACTAGGTCTATTCTGCGCCTCGATGAGTCGAGATGTCTTAAAAGAATCGAGTGTGGTGAATATAAGCCTCGTATTATTCCGTGTGGATCAAATTGAGAATGGACTCACACGAGGTTACTGTAGTCACCTTACTCGATTCTCTTAAGGCATCTCCACTAACCGAGGCACAGAACAGACCTGACTCTATATAGAGTCATGTTTGAACTGAATATATTCAAATTTCAAAGAACAACATTGAGTCAATGAACATTTTAAATTTATATTAAAATTTAGATTGATTTGAATAACGCATTTAAAATCTTCAAAATGTTGTCGGTAGATACTCATCCTTTACAACTTCCTTCAGCTTCTTAACGTTTTCTCTATAATGTTGCTATTGCTCTTCAATTACCTTTAAACGTTTTTCGTGTACATTTCTAGATGACAACGATTGCTTGTGAAGTAAATATTTTTCGAAGCATTCCTTATGCAATGTAGTATCATCATGAGCTTTTATTTTCTCGCCTAGTTTTCTCCAATTATTGAAAATGGTGCAAATAAATTTCTCATTTTGTTTTCGCAAAGCCTTTGCGCAAAAAAAGCAGCAAACATAGCAGAACACTTTATCATTGCTATGACTGTATTCCATAGTAGATGAGAACGACCGTTTTCCGATGAAGCTGATGGAGTTGCTAGTTGAGGAAGAACACTAGCGTTGCTTTCAATTGTTCCGGAATTATCAACGTTAGATGATTGGAATCTAAATTCTTGGTGTTCTGAAAGAACAGTGGAGAAGTAAATATGTTGTGAATATAATATCGGTACTTTGGTTTTTGTATGACAAGTGATATTTTCAAATTGAGCGTTTTGATATGCAGCTATTAGCTTAAAGTTGCTCCTTACAAAAAACTCTGAAAATATCTAGGGTATGATGTTGTCCTTAATACCCGTGGTCAGGGGTTCCAATATATTTTTAAAAATAACTATTAATATTATCTAAAAAAATGGAAAAAACCTGGAACCTGTTCCACGATTATGTTTTCTTGAAAAAAAACAAATATCTGAAGTATTAGGATATACCTACGTATCTCTTAATTTTTTCATATTTCATTTTGTTCGTTTGTCAAGATTGTACGGAGCTCTGTAAATCAATTGTTAGATAAAATGAAAATGCAATCGTTCTAAACATAGCAATTTTACTTCTCAAATTATACTAACTGAATTTATCTGCAGTCAAAATATCACTGAATAAAAAAACAGGTAACAGTAACAGTAGTTAAAAAAACAGTGGGTAACATCCACACCTCTACCGCCAAAGTCACGAGTTCAAATCTCACCCCGGACAAAGTTACGAAACATACCCAAAAGTTATTTGAGCGACTACGACGGGAGATGAACCAGCCCAGGGCTAAAAATCTTGATAATAAAGGAATTAAAAAAAACAGTAATTTAAAAATTCAGAGATTATTTTTCGGTTTCTACAATGTGGATATTTTAAAGCCATTCAATGGAATTCAATTTAAGTTTCTTATTGAATAATTCTTTGAAAGATCTGTGTGCAAATCATCAACCAAGTTTGTTTTAAAGTGGAATACTATGAACAATACAATGAAAATTTATAAGTTATATCGAGCTAAATTTCTAAGGAGAGTTAAAAAATATTGAAGGAGATTTCCGAGGTTTATTTCATCAAAACCTATTGAGAACTTCACGGCAGTTCGAAAGAAATATCCATGGGGAATTTGAGGTTAAACTTAAGATTTTGTTTGACATTGATAGTATTCTAGGGCATCGAAATTCCATGGAAATTTTTCGAAATTTTATGAAGGTATAGCAAAAGAGATCAACAACTACAGTATAGGGAAAATAAGAAATGCACCCTTTTGAATTTTTAAATTTTCAAGTACAGTCTACATAATGGCATCAGATTTGCCTTGTTAGAAGGTTTGGCCAAAAATTAGTTTTTAAATAATTTTAAATTGAAAAGTTGAACAAGAATGAGTTCTTTGGCAAAATATTTCATTCTTTTGAAATAAACTATTTTGAAAAAGAAAATAAATGGTTATAAAATTTTCAAACATTGGTGAGTAAATAAAGTTTTCAAATATGGTGGTAATTCTAAAGACTTTGAAGCACAGTTTATAAATTCAACACAGTTTGAAATTCAGGTTACTTCTATTGTCTAGACATAGAGAGTGTCAAATATGACTGTTTTGTATGAAAAACTGTAGATGTATTGATTATATTGGCCACCACTGTTTACTAGGAACTATTTCAGCCAAAAATAGAACCTTTTGATTGAAAATCAAATCCTTTAAAGAAATCTTAAGTATAAATGTTAGACAACAGTTATAATAAATGCGAAGTGAATTTTGATAAAATCTGACATACAGACCCATTATGCAATCTATATCGATTACTACTGGTACTGAAGTCAACCTCAATAAATGTTATGATTTCAGAAATTTACCTGATTACATGTTTTTCTTACTTCTAACCCAAGTAACAAATTCAATTTTAAGAAGCACTTGAAGAAGTTTTCAAGACTCATTTGATAAAACCACGCATAACACTAGATATTCTACATAACATCGATAAAAAAGCCATAAAACCCTCTTAAGTTCCAAAAGGCCCATACTACAGGAGGTTCTCAAGACTTTCCCAAGGTTCGCTTAAAACTTGATAGTTTTATCGGTGCATACTTGTAAGGACATTCAAGACATACTTAAAACTATGATAAAACTACCACAAGTTTTGATAGTTTTATAATTTTCCTCTTTAAGAATACTTCCAGTCTGTCACAAATATGCTTCGAAGATTCCATTTTTCGATTCGTTCTGCTGAATGGGGACTTTTTTTTGTTTATAGTTGAGTAGAAGCTACTATATTTCTCTTCCAAAGTGAATACGTATGTAAATTAATTGCCAAGGTGACCATAAATGCATCTGTTTTTTTGCCTGCGTTTGATGAATTTTTCATGTGACATTCAGTTTATTGTTGTTTCATAACATAAAAGTTCGAAAATTTTAATGCGCCTCTGAATTATTGCTAGAACACTGACGTATTTAAAAAATAAAACAAATAGTAGAAAATTCAACTATTAGGTGAAAAGGCTGATAAATTGTTAGATCTTGAATAAATTGTGTCTACAATCCATTTTATGTTTCAAAATGTATTTTAAACAGCATTGTTTGTTCGTACCATTGGAAAAATGAGAGTTTTGTTGCATACTTATGAAAATGGCTACCATTTCGAGGGAATCCAGAATAGCCACGCTTGCCATTTTTTCAATGTTTTTATCGAAAACTATCATAAAACGCAAATAAAACTTATATTGCTTGCACAAGACTAACAGCTTTTTTGAGGAGCGCGATAAGTTCATATTTATTTTTTCTGTTCTTGAAAAAGATAAGTTACGCTTGAATAAAACTTGTTTGAATTGCTAAAGGTAAACAATTCTTTCATAATATAGCCATAAGATCAGTGTGAAAAAGGCACATCATAAACAAAGAAAATGTGAACGTGCAAATCAAAAGTGCCTATGCATAATTGTTTTTCTTAGTCATAATTACAGCTTATAATTTATTGTTTTTATTCACCAGCGGAAGCCGATAAAAAAAATTAACTTGAATATGCTAACAATGGTTTTGGGAATAATAACAGATAGTAATATTGCCTCTATGGCGGAAACATCTGTTGAGCGAAACATGATTTTTCCTCTTGATCTATATGCTTAACCTAACGTCGGAAGAAGTGCGCTGTGTAGTAGATCACTGAGCGATTCCAGCGCACTACTTTCGACTTTAGATTTAACGGTTGTGGAAATACGATAACGCATTGCGATAACTCACTACCTGGGACGTTAGGTTTATCAAGAGTTATGTTTTTCGGTTTTCAACTGCCGACACATTGACCATTTAATTTGATTCGTTACAAAAAATAGGACGCATAACGCATAGACCCTCCTGATAAGTCTCAGTAGGCTGCAAATCCAATGGAATCTAGCGATGGTAAAAAAAATATTGGTCGTTGGTGGCTGAGATGAAGGAGTACTCAATATATTGGATAGGTTTTTATTGAATTTCCGCTTGAACGATCCACTATTTTATATTTTCTTTCACCTATGGGCGTCCATCGTCCAGTTTGTTTACTTTTCACATAATGTTCTTTCTCAAGAGTATGTGCTCTTATTCGAAATCAAATGGTTCTAAGAGCGCTTTATGGCAGCATTTTCAAGATACATTTATCTTAAAGAAGAATGTCATATAACTTTTTCAAAACTTTTATCAGGTTTTATGAAAGTTGCGAAACAATGTCTTGAGAGGGGAATCAAGTATCTTATAAAATTACTTATAAGGTGAATTACACTTATAAATGATGTAGTTTTATGGAGGTTTCTTCAAGCGTTCTTTAATCACTCCTTAGAACTGTTAATCAGTTACAACCACCTTAACTTGGAAAATGCCCGTATAACACCAGATGATCTCCATAATGCTTTTATTAAACTACCATAAAACATGAATAAAACCAATTTGCATTTGAATTGTTACTTGGGAGAGCTACATTTTCGAAAATATTATCGTTAATGAATAAACTTCTATCTCCATATTTTGCTTATGGACATTCGTTAGCTTCGAAACTTTTAATCAATGTGGGGAGTCTATACTTTACTAAATTGTTCGTACAAGAGAAAATAATACCGTGAATTCTAAAATGCGCTTATAAACAAAACTCATTATTGTAAAACCTTTTTGAATAATAAAATTAAAATACGTACACAGAAAAGTGTTTCAAATCTTATGTTTCAACATAACAGGCTCTACATTTAACTGTCGCTATTATTTTAGTAATGAGTCTGGAGGTTTTAATATTAATAGAATTGAATTATTAGAATTTAGAATTGTTAAGGGCACAGGCGTTGGGCTTTTTTTAAGCAGTATTTCGAAGCAAACGCATTTAAAAAAAAACTAATAGTGTATATATTCAATGATTGGGTTTCCGCCAAAACATGCTGTTAAGAGGATCAGCATACGACATCTTACCGGGTTTCTCTGCGAGGTTGTTAAGTAAACAACGACGAGAAAAACCACTACTGGTAAAAATGAGAAGTTGTGTTTTCAAAAACCTCTAATTGGAATTTGGCTTCCATCACATGTGGTCTTTAGGAAGTGTAAAAACATAGATTTCACATCGCAAGACCCATAATGTGCCTTTGACGGTATTTGAGCACGATCAAGCACGTTTGTTTCGAAATACTGCTTAACAAAAGCCCTATGCTCAATTTCAAACTAATTCTATTCAATTACATAAACTGCCGAGCGCTTTAGGACCTATTGATACTTTCTCTTCACATCTTTGGTTCTAGCGAATGGATGTAATGTTGATATATCGGAATTCTCATGGATCTAATGCTCGTTAACTATGGTTTTCTTGATATATGTACCGAATTTTTATCCTATAAGGTACAGTGGGATATAAGAAAAGTGTGGGGAAGAGGGTATGTGCACTTTACTCCTTCAAAAATAGTTACTCGTTCAAAGAATTTCTGGAGAAAGCAAAGTACCAAAACAAGAAAAACCCTACAATTCGTTAGAAATTATGAATAGTGTTTCATTTCAAATTAGAAATATATTAGGAAAAAATCCTGGGGGGCCTGGCCTCAGGCATCTTCAGTAGTTACGCCAATGCAATTACC